>PVHY01005706.1:0-80798 GCA_004024945.1 Uropsilus gracilis | reverse complement strand
AGGGAGGGAGGGAGGAAGAAAGGAAGGAAGGAAGGGAAGGAGGAAGGGAGGGAGGAAGGAAGGAAGGAAGGAAGGAAAGAAGGAAGGAAAGAAGGAAGGAAGGGTGGTCACCTGCCAGGCTGCGGTTCTTTCCCAGGACCCCCCCTCCTCTGCCTCAGTTACAGTCCCGGCACAGGCTGACCCAGCGGCCCATCTCTTTATGTCCAATCACGATCGACACTGTAGCAAAAGCTCTCCAGTTAATGCCCTACATCCTTAAGGAGACAGATTAAAATCATGAAAAGGTCCGTCTCCAATTTTACTTGTCTGTGGTCCACACCCCAAGTCCCCACTTTAACCGGGTTTGTACTGGCTCTATGCTTTCCACCCTGGGAAAGGAGGTGGTGCAGACCGAGTTGGTAACACCCGACAGTTTAAGGGCGCTGCAGGACCGTCACCAGCTGTGCATCATGGACACGCTTGTTCTTGTCCGCCTCCTGTTAATGAGAACACTGGCGTCCCACCCATCAGTCGGGAAGAGTGGAGGACACATTCCAAGTCTCTGCCCCTGGCCCGTCCTTGTATCCAGGCAGGGCTGCCTAATCTGAGTCCCTAGCTGAGGGAAGCACCAGGTTTAGGAGTTGCCCCATAGGGTTGGGGCGCCCTAGTATATGTGGCAAAGTTCTCAGGGTCTATTCTTGGGGTCGGGATGCCCTAACCCCAACTAGGTTCCGGAACACCTGTAAATTAGACATAATTATGCTATTCGACTCCTTCTCTTCCTCTGAGTGTGTATGAGCAACTCCAGAGTCTCCACAGGGACACCCTGGCCTGTATCCTGGGCCACCTGGGACCCTTTGGACCCCTCCTTAAAACAATCAGTTCCGGTTCCTTTCCCAAGTTGCCAGGTCACAATACCATCTGAAAAATGGGGAGAATGGACTGCCCCCAAAAAGAGAAAGTTTTGTGGTACAATCTCCTCCTTCAATTGAATTTGTTCTGTAAACGGGAGGGAAAGTAAACTAAAACACCCAACTTTCAGCTCTTCTTCATGTTAAGAGATCACTCAGATTTGCATCAGAAATGTTCCCTTGCTGAAGGGGGGGTTCCTGCGGGACACCTGAGGCCTTTTCAAGGATCACCACCCCCCTATCCCCCCAATCCCCCACCTCCACCCCAGACTCCAGGAAAGGCAAAACCTGCCCATTTGTCAGCCTCTTTAATGGCTCGTCCACTGGTTGTTTGCTTTGCCCATTGGTAGGTTCCCAATGGGGTTTTTGGAGTTCCAAAAGTGTACGCTTCCTTTTCGCTGACAGATTCAAGGTAAATTAAAAGTAGTCTAAGAAATAGCAGGCAAACCCTCATCACCATACGAAAGTCTTTCCTAATCTGGCTATGACATTGCTTTGGGTTGGAAGAATGTTGTGCTGCTCCTGATGCAACTCTATCTTTAGCAGACAGGAAGGCCTGCCCAGGCCACCCTCCCGAGGGTGATGTGGGGGCACTGTTCCCATCCTGTGGTTGCCCACCCAGCATGTGCCCCACGGGCACCCAAGCAGTTCCCTTGATTTTAATGATAAACTCATGTGTTTCTGTGAGCTTGTGAGATACAGGGGCAGGGATTTGGAGGCAGCTGGACGAAAGCTTCCTAGCTCTACCAAACTTTCTAAAGTCACTTGAGGAAAAATCAATTTTCCTCCTGTGGTGTGACTCTACTTTTCATCCTTTAACACTGTCATATAAGTATTTTCCAGGTCATTAAAAACTATCAGAATGATCGTATCTATTTGTCACATTTTATTTGTGTCTGTTTTAATTTTTTTTTCAAAGACTAGGTCTCACTATGTTGCCTGGATAATCTTGAACCCTCGGACTCAAGTGATCTCTAGCCTCAGCCTCCCAAGTAGTTGGGATTACATGCGCACCACTATGCCCGGCTACTTTATTTGACCATTCCTGGGGTTTTCATTTAGCTTTTTACTAGTTTTTTGTTATTGAACGTTCACCAGGAACATTTTTAGATTTTTATCTGCATTTGAAAGCATTTCATAGGACTATTTCAATAAAATATGAATATTTTAAATTCAAAGCCTCTGCAGAAGGGTGGTCTGAATTTACCTGGTCAGGAGTTAGTGAAAGTACATATGTCGTTTCATCCTTGCCAACATCTAATTCTCGCCACTGCTTTGTTCAAAGCTTTTGACACAAACTGCCCGCCCTCCTTTTTCACTAGGCCCCTTGCCGGCCCGACCTTTCTGGCTCACCTGTGCTGTTCCCCAGGCCTCAGTGTTCCCGCAGTAGGCCTAGTAGTCCTCCGAGCCACAAGAGGGAGTACTCGGTTACCTGCGCTTTCCCCATTGCCACAGGAGTCTCCACCTTTCTGCATTTCTGGCCCTGCTTTTCCCATAATCCCATCGAGGTCCACGAGACGGTAATCTGTTTTTGTAGAACTTTCATTTTGCACTGAGCCTCTCCTTCCTCTGTGATTTACCTGGTCAACTGGCATTTAGGTTGACAATTTCCCACGATACCACCCCAGCCCACAAGAGGGCGGCGTTTACGTTCGGAGCGCCTACTATGCCCTAGGAACCTCTCCTTCCTGCGTGCCCCGCCGGCACAATCCATGCAGGTCTTCTACTTGGTTGCAGTTACTAGTTGCAGGGTCTGTACCCGAGCTACTGGCTGGCTTCCACACGAGAGGACGGAGCGGCGGGTTTATTGCACCGGGAATCGGGGGTGGTGAGTGGGGGTGGGCAATGGGGGGCGTCTCACGGGGACATTCCCCCAGGGCTGAGCGCAGGTCAGGGCACTGGGGATTTTCAGTGTTTCTAGTTCTTGGGGCCGGCGCAGTCCTGATGTGGGGAGAGACGGGAAACGGGTCGCTGGGCAGCGCGGCTTTGCAGACACGGAGTCGATAAAGACAAGCTCCAGCGGCTTCCTTGACCCTGCTAACCCCAGAACTCTGTTTCTTGCAGGGGGTGAGGACGGGGCAGGTTCATATAGGACCTAGCAGGATCTGTACGCGCCTGCTTCATTAATGCTTCTTCACTGTTACCGAAGTCAGCATGAAAACAGACTCAGAAAGATGTGGTGAGGCGCCGGGAAGACTCACACTGAGTGAAATAGCTACCATTTGAAGCCATTTTGTGACTTAAAGTCTCCTGGCTTTGCTAAGTAAAATGATTAATTCAGAATAACATTACATAATACATTAAGCATTACCTTATCCTTAGTATGCATATGCTGAAAGAAATAAATACATTTTACTACGCTACTTTTCAACTCTTATGAGAGTAGCTCTCAATAAGGTTAATATGGGATATTGAATGGCAATAAAAGCATTTTTTAGCGCAAAATCCTGGAATTCAAAATATTTCTATCTAGTCAACTCACGCTTTTCATCCTGATGATTACGCCAAAAGAAAATAGCAAGGGATGACCTAATTAAGTTCATTTTGAAGAGGCCATTTAAAAGATCTACAGTATCATGTGCTGCTGTGTGGCAGAGACCCTAAAGCAAACACACACAGAGGTGATAAACTGCTTATTTAGTGATGCTCTTAGAAGTAATACATATAAATACAGGTGCATGTACACCTACCTGCAGAGAGACATATTTATAGTTAATATGTAGCTTAGTAGATGTATGTTTGTTTATAATGTTATTCTCAAAATGATCCAGAGCGCCATAGTACTGTGTTTGTGTTTAGCTGGTAGGTACAGTGGTCATATTTACGTACTTGATGTCAGTGGACTTGCACTGACTTGGAATTCAATAATCTAATTTTAAGAAGTCTCAGCTATTTCAGGGAATCTTTGTCACTTGAAGGATCTATTAAGGTCCAGAGACCGGTTTTCTATTTTTACAAATAGATAGTTGTCATTTTTGCACATTAAGCAGAGAAGCTGTTGGCTCCAGATCTGCAGTATTCTTGAACACACAACTTCCATTTAGAAACAAAAATGATGACATTCTCCTCAATTCAGAATTTTAATACTCAAAACATGATGTCTCCAGGAGTAAAGTATTTTAGTTTTGATGAGGTTACTAGAAAGTTAATATTTCCTCCTCTTTCTCCCTCTCTCCTTTTCTGTTTGGGTGACAATTGTCAGAAACCCCTACGTGCACCTTGGCCTGCAAGTTTCTAGAGGCTCTGATTGGAATATATAGAGTAGAGTAGATTCCATACCTACTAGTCATGGAGACTTACAACTTCAAGGATCACCAGAGTGATAATAGGACACTGGGAAAGTGAATACCAGACTATCAGGCCAGTGCCAGCAAGGCCTACTGAATTGCAGTTCAATCAGAAGGAGACTGCCTAAGTGAGGCATACATGGTCTCTAAAACCTGGAACACACCAAACAACCCAAAAGGCCACGGAGTTATTTAGTCTCCTGTTTGGAGTTGGAGAACAAAGAGAGTAGCTTTTTCCCAACATTCAGAGACATTATTTGTGAGTCCACCATGTAGTTCCAAGAAACTTCACTTGTGAGCAGTCTCTTCCATTTTGTTGGGGCATTTTAGCCATTCTTAACTGGGGACGGGATCGTAATATCATAGGGTGATTCAGGATGGCAGTCCTATATCTCTGTAATATTTTTTTCTCTCATCTGTCTGACTCTGATTCTCTTCTCCCTCCCCCTCCCCCTCCCTCTCCCTTTCCACTTCTGCTCACAGTGTTTCCTTTTCAGCTTCAGTTCTGTGTCTTGTGATGGTATCCTGTTCTTTGCACCTGAGTTCCCAATGCTCATGCTCTTGGTGTATCATGGCCACTGACTTCAGCTTGTGATTGATTGATCACGCTGTCTGGGCACTCAATTCCTCAGCTGTCTCTGCTTCTCCTGCTTCTGGTCTGTCTCATTTATGCCCTGGGGCCAGTTGCTCATTGATACCCTTCCAGCTGTATTCTGACCAGCGGGTTCACCCTCCTATGGTACTGAGTCACCCTTTCATTTCTGTGGCATCTGTTCTGTTCTTAGTAGCGGGTCGATGGAGCAGAAGGGACTAGGATATCCCCTGCGTTCGTACTGGGGTGCTGGGTCCTTCTACCCTTAGGCTCTCCATTCCCCACTGGACAGTCAGGGCACTTTTGCCCAAAATCAGTGGGAGGATCATAGTAATCTCCATTGGCCATGGGGCTCCGAGTCTGGCTCTCTGACCGAGGAGAGGCTTTACCAAGGCTCCATCACAACAGAGACCTTTCCCTCTGGGAACCAGGCCCTTGTTGGCCTGGCTGGAACCCAGCCTAATTGGTGAGGGCCTTCCTACCTTGTCACAGGGAGTGCTTGTGACATCTGTGCTTCCAAGTTCTGGTCCCAGCAGTCCTAGAGGCTGGAAGACAGAGCTGCCTTCTCTCTGCCAGGTGCAGGCCCCTCTGTCTGATCCTATGCTCACTACATGGCCCTGGGCACTGGGGGGCCAGAAGCACAGGCCTCTCCCTCACAGCCAGCAAGACCACGGTGACGCCCTAGAGGGGAAAGGTCCTGATCGCCTTGGCAACCTTTTGCCATCTGGGGGACCAGGCTGTGTGCGTGTGTTTCCATTGAACCTGACATGGATCCTTTGAAAGGGAAGCAGCATTAATCTTGGAAAGGATCCTCACCTAAAGGACCACCTGGATGGCAGAGGGGAACATAATAGAAGGAGAAAACATGGGAAATGAGGACGAAGGGCGCATCACAAGTGTACAGTCAGCAGAAACATGCATGACTAGGGAATTGCCAGTGTAGAGTCAGTTCTTGGAGGAACTCTGCAAATGCCTTGAGGAAGCATTGGCCCTCTGGCACCAGGATACAGCTGGCTTGAGGGTCAGCACAGCACGATAGCTGTAGGATCACACTTTCTTGCTTTTCTTCAAAGTCCAGGTCACCCCAGGAAGAGACAAGAATCTTAGCTACCTAGTAAGGAAAGGGGACAAGAGCAGATTTCTGCCCATGTCTCTCCTGCACATACTGGCTGCTGAGTCTGGAGCCAGAGGAATGTTGGATTAAGGAGGCCAGAGTTCCTGATGATGCTCAAAAATTGAAATTTTCATCTACAATTTTTTTAAAATGGCAATAAAGCAAACATTTTGATATCTGGAAGAATTAGAGTTATTCATTCTGTTCCGAGTAGGTCTTCAAAAGTTCTGAAATTGTGAATTCAACAGCATATCAAACAATTGTCTGTCATTCCTGAAATCTTCATGACACAGGTCTGTTAGGCAATCGAGTCAACTTCTAGCTCCTTATCCCTCCCTAGAGGGGAGGTCAGTGGGGTGGTAGCGAAAGTTTCATCTCTGTTCATTTTGGTTCCCGGGAAACAAGCCCCAGACCCAGGGGTTTTGCCAGAGTGATGTCATTAGCCTTTACTGCTCAACACAGTCAATTCTGGCTCTGGGAAGCTGTGACCCAGGAACTATAGATGAGCCAATGATGTATAGGAAATAATTCAGAGAACCAAAATCGGCATTAGTTATTCATCACAATATCACAACAAGACAAGCAGTCCTTGATCATAAATGTTTGTCACCCACCTCCATGAGTCAAAGAGAAAAAGTTGTAGGGTCCTATTTTTGAAGCAGGAAAAGCATTTGATAAAATAAAACAACTGTCCATCATTAAGATTGTTCAGCAAACTAGGAATAAAGGGGAACTTACTCAACTTTATTCCAAACTGAACTCGTGTCCTATTGAGTAGAGAGAAATGAGATGCTTTCCCTCCAAAGTTGAAAGGAAGCAAGGTCCTCTCTCATGCACCTTAATAAGCATCCTACTAGAAGTTCTAGCTCATGAAGTCAATAAAGATAAAAATTACGAAAAAAAGAAATAAAGTTGCTCTCATCACAACTGACATGATGAAATAGGTAGAAAGTCCCAAAGAGTCATTCCCAATAGTCAATTCCTCAGAATACAAATGTGACGTATTATATTGGATAACAATGCAGAATAGATTCTAGAGGAGAGTGTATTTATTATTGGAAAGAATTGGTTCCCGTGTTCTGCAGAGGGAGTCAGCCAGCTGAGACCCAAGAGAGACAATGGTACAGTTCCATTGTAAGAATGAGCCAGCTCAAGACCCATGAAGACATGTGGGTTCTTAGAAACATTTCCAGTTCCCAGGGAGGAGAAAGCTGCTATCCCAGTTGATCAAAGTCAGAAAGGGGAAATTCTTTGAGAACCATTGCGTTCAATTTAAGACCTTCAACTGGTTGCCTGAGACTCAAACCCTCGAGGGAGGTAGTGTTCTGCTGAGTCTACAAATTGCAGTGTTAAACTTGAATTCTAAACAATCAGGAAATGGTTGCATCAATTTTCTGGGCATCCTGACGCTCAGTCCGGTTGACACACATGAACCATCACAACCCCAGATGGACAATTTAAGTACTTCATCTCTCTGCCCCCTTTGGTCACAATGACCATTTCAGCCATATGAGCACCTGCCCTCAGCACTGGTGATTTTGCTGCCTTCATTGTTACAATGAGGCTGGACTTGAGAGTATCCTTCCAAGGCACCCCTTTAATGAACAGTGATTAAACCTTTCGTTGCCAGCTACTGAGTTCAGCTCGGAACCCTCTTTCCCCAGGGGAGTCCCTACTGTGAGAAAGAACCCCAAGGCCAAAATGGGGACCAACATGCCAAGGAAGTCCTCACTTTGTGAAGTCACAAAGACTGAAGTGGGACTCCCAAAATGCCAAGGGAGACTCCGCTATATGAACCTTAAAATGAAAACTGAGTCTGGCAACATGTTTGAAGCATTGACCACAGAGTGAACCCCAAAAGTCAAATTGGCCCCCACTATTCCCATGGGATTCCCCAGTTTGCCCAGAGGTACCCCCACATGGTGAACCCCAAAAGTCAAAGGGAACCTCACTATTCTCATGGGCACTCAATATTGTGGAAAGGCACCCCATGCAGCCCCTGCTGGTCAAAATGGGGCCTCCCCTCCTGGCCCACGGGATCCTCCACTTGAGGTCAAGGTGGGTTAACCCCATGAACCCCCTGCTGGCCAATGTGGGGTCTCCCACCCTCATAACCCTTTCAGATGCTAACTAGTACCTGGCTTTCTGCTGGTGAGCCAGATGTGGTCACTTGGCATCCGCCAGCTTGCTAAGCTTTTGACAGATGGTTCACCGGCTTACTGGGAACCTATTGGGAAACCACTCTGGCCAGTGGAGAGTGACTGCGTGCTTGTAACTTGATCCTTCCATGGTCATTGGGAGTTTTCCTGCCTAGTGGAACCCCGCTTGGCACCTGTTCCTCTCTGGGAATATTTCGGAAAATGGGCTCTCTGTGGGCGAGGCCTCTTCATCATTGTCCAGCTTCCTCCCACACGTCCCCAGCTGTGTGGCTATTTTGCAGGCTTGCACCCCACCCCATACCTGTGTGTCCTGGCTATCTCATCTTCCTTTCCATGTCTTGTGCCTGACAACAGCCTGATGGACGCCTGCCTGAGATGCCTTCTGCTCTCTTGCCCTGTTTGATTGTTAGGTCTTGCTGTCTCTCTGTCTCCCTATCTCTGTCTCTGTTTCTGTCTCTGTCTGTCTGTCTGTCTGTCTCTGCTTCTGCTCACAGTATGGTTTCCTTTTCATCTTTTGTTCAGTGTCTTAGGCTCTATTCTCTGCTCTCGAGTTCCTGCTGCTGTTGCTATTGGTGCATCATGGGAACTGACTTTCACTTGGTGACTTACAACATCATCTGGAGATGTCCACCTCTTATTTCCTGTGGGTCAGTCACTCATCAGTGCAGTTCCAACCCATGTTTTGGCTGGCAGGCTCACTTGCCCTTTGCATTTGTATGACATCTATTCTGTTGTTTTACTAGTGGGCAGATGGAAGTAAAGGGAATAGGGAATCCCCTGGGCTCCTGCTGGGAGGATGGGGTGCTCCAACTCTCAGGCTGTGGATTCTCCACTGGACAGCCAGGACAAGGATACTCTTGCTAAGCATCAGTGAAAGGTTTTTGATAGACTCCATGGGCCATAGACCAAGAACCAGACGCTCTGACCAGATGAGAGCCCTTCTGAAGTTCCCATAAATAGAGACCTTTCCCATCAAGGAGTCAGGCCCTGTGGGCTTGGTTGGAAGCTGGTCTCATTGGCTGGGGGCGAGGGCAGCTTACCCCTCTGCTGGGAGCATTCTAGGCCTATGCTCTCCTAAGTTCTGGCTCTAACCATCTTCAAGACCACAATTCACAGCCACTTTTTTCTCCTTCTGCCAGGCTCAGGCCCACTCTGTCTGTTCCTACACCTGCTTTAGCATTGGAGGAACATAAGCACAAGCATCTCACTCACAGCCAGCAAGGCTACAGTGATGCCCTAGAGAGGGAAGGTCCTGACCGCCTTGACAACCCTCTGCAGTCTGAGGGACCAGGCTGTGTGCGTGTGTTTCCCATGGGCTTGACATGGATCCTCTGAAAGGGAGGCAGTATTGGTCTTCTTGGGAAGGCTCATCATCAGGAGGACCACCTGGACGGTGGAGGTGAGCACAGATAGAAGGAGAAACTGTGGGGAATGAGGACAGAGGGTGCGCAAGAAGTGGACAGTCAGTAGAGACATTCATGACCAGGAAATGGCCAGAATGAAGTCGGCTCTCAGATGAACTCCCAAAATGCCCTGTGAGAGAAATGACCCTTTTTTAAAACACTTAACTCATAATTTGTTATGAAATTGAATCTTCTCTGTCAGCGATAGGATGTTTTCTCCTTGTTCAATGTTTTTCCTTCTTTTAAAAAATTTTCTAGCCAGGCTTCATGGCGCGTGCCTATAATCCAAGCACTGGGAAGCAAAAGGACAAGGAACATTTGAGTTTGTGAGTTCGAGACTACCCTGGGCAACATAGCGAGACCTAGTTCTTGAAAAAAAGCAGCAGGGTGTGGTGGCGGGCACCTATAATTCCAGTTAACTGGGAGGCTGAGGCTGGGGATTGCTCGAGCCCGCCAGATAGGGACTATCCCGGGCAACATAGTGAGACCTAGTCTCCAAAAAAACATAAAAAGAAATTTTCTTATTTTCATACAACATTGTCATATTTGTATAATTGTTGTTTGCCTTAGGTTTGCCCCCTCCCCACTATATGCTCCCCCTGTACCTCTTCCCCACTCTGGTGACTCCAGCAGCTCCTCTCTTGCTGCAAGTCGTAGATCGCTGCTTGGCCCACTGGTCTAATCTGTTTCTTTTCTGGATCAATGTCCTTTTCCTGGGTGAGGACCTTCACTCCTGGGACATAGCAGTCCAGGCTGTTCAGATCTGCAGGAGTAACTGAGGTGGGCAGTCAGACCCAGTGTATCAGGAATCTCTTACAGGGAAGGTGTGTAGCATAGTTTTCCAGGCTTTTTTGTTGTGGTGCTCCCTGCAGTACAGGAGAATGTCCTTTCTCCAGACCTGTGTGTCCCCTGGGTTCCGTGCATCCTCATTCACATTGGTTATCTCCTCCATTCCGATGTGTGTCATATGGTGCTACTTCTGAGCTTATGGTTCTGGTATCTGGCAATGGGAACCAACTCCCAATCACTGCCATAGAGATGTTTCCTCCTGGAGACAGTGGTTTGCAGTCCTGCTGTGAGGTCACAGCCACATCTCTGTGACTTTCCTCACCCACTGGAAAAGGAGGGCACTTTGCTCACATTGCACATATCTCTGGACCAGGGGTTTGGTTCCCCAGTCCCAGAGACATTGTAGGTGGGCCTCTGTGACTGGTCAACATGACAAGTCTTCTCTCAGTCTTTCTCTTGTGGTTCCAGCCACACTCCGTTGGATCCTGCCCAGGTGATGCGTGTGTCCAGGGCCTTGAGTGATTCCTTGCCTCTCTTGGGTGTCTGCAGCTGGAGTGCCTGATTTTCTGATGCCTTGTGGAAATCTGATTGAAGCAGGACAGGAGCCCTTCGGGAGACTAGGCAGGGTTCATTCAGAGGGGTGCACAGCAGGGCAGGAGCAGCTTATGGTCCCAGGTGGGAGTTGGGGAATCCCTCCAGCTCTGGGGCACCAGTACACCCACTGGGGAGGTGCGGGCCATGAGCCTGGAACAGGGCCTCATGAAAGTCAAGGGCCTGGTGCAGGTGGGGATGAAGGAACTCGTGTTGGGGCCAGAGAGTGGTGTCTACTATATGTTCTCTGGGCCTTTCTGAAAAACAGGTTAGCCCTTTGGCCACATACAGGCAAGTATACAAGAGAGATGATGGTGTAGACTCCAAGAGGGTGGGCACTGTCCAGAAAGAAACACTGGCTATTACCATGGCAACACTGGAAGCGGCTCCTCTATTCCTCAGCATGCAATGGTATTTTTATGGTATTATTATTATTATTATGGTATTATATTATGATGTTAATAATGGTATTATTATTATTATTATTCCCTTGCAAGGGAACCGATATTCATATTATGCACAATAATTATTATAAGTGCCAACGTGACTTCTGAAATGTGTGAAAAAATTGATCTGTTTAAAAAAGGAAGCCAAAGAAAAAGGGGCTCAGGTTTAACCCTGGAGCAGGCCCACTTCACCTAGAGAAGTGTGCTTTGTGGACTTCCTGGCAAGGTGCCAGGAGCTAGTACCCATTGCTATGATTCATGGATTTGTGGTATGGTAGGTAAAGGAAAAGTAACCTGACTTGGATTGCATCATCATCCTCCTAACTACCATGCTTAATATCAACCTTTTTCTTATATTATTGTGTTTTTAATACAATATCGACAACACTTTATTGACTTTACTTGCTCAATTGCATTAAAAGTCATTAAAATGAATCCAGTTAATTTAATGATTTAATTATGGCCACATCTGAACAGAAAACATTTGAAGCAATGATCATAATGCATTTCAGGAGAAAAATCTGTCCAGGGGTCAGTTCATCCCACAAATTTCAGGAAAAATCTTCATTGTGGACTTAGATTTTTCATGTTTTGGTCTGGCAGCCATGGGCATATTCAGTGGAATCCTCTTGACCTAAGGGGAAAGCAAAATTATTTCATATCCATAAAAGTGTGAGATCTGAATCTTGCACACCATTCACTGTTTTTAACAGCTTCAGGCTCAATCATCCTGTGCTGTCATCTCTCAAGTAACTGTTCCTCTCAGTATTTATTGCAGACTGCAAGGGTATATGCTTCCAATGTCACCTTAAAGACACCAGAACTCCTGAAATGGAATTAAAATAGTAGCCACAAATCTACTGACTGAGTGATAGATAACAAAATGGTCCTTAGGCTTGTCCCACGTTCCTCATATTTTCAGTGATCTGTATCCTGGCCAGCGGTTGTGAAATACCAGCTCTGCAGAGCAATCGCCTGCTCTGAGTGAATGGTGGTTACTCCTTAACCCCTTCACTTTCCATCTTGCCTCCTTTTGTTGTAACATCAGGTCACCAGACTGTGGTCTACTAGATTAAAGATTGCTTTTGAGATTTCTTTATCCCAAACCCCACAAGCAGATTTCTCCATTCCAAACCACACACCCCAACACTGGTCTTATTGACCAACAGAAAATGTCTTGACTAAATTATTCCATCTGATTGGTAGAGTGTCCTGGGTGGTGGGAGGGGTGGGGAAATACAAAGATCAATATAGTTCTCCAGAGGGCCCAGATTTCTCAAAGGTGAAGCAATGGTCCCCCCTTTTGGCTGCATGTTGGAACCCTGATGCTTGCATCCCACTCTGAGAGATGCTGGTCTCATGTTTCTGGACTGTGGAATGAACCTTGGCATTTTAAAAGCTTCTTAGGTGATTTGAACATGAAGTCAAGGCTGAGAATCACTGGTGTAGAATGTCTATTTAAATTACATCCAAATATCCACAAATGTGGGAGGAGCTAGAAGCGCTATATCTACATGTTTATTCCTTTCTCACTTTGGCTGGGTTTAACTGCTGACACCACTGGCCACTCAGTCACAGATACAGCATCACTGCTGAGACTCACAAAGTCAAGGGCACTTTTCTATCAGAGAAACCTATCTACATGATAGGACAAACATCCAGTCATAAAGCCTCTGGCTGGTCTCCATCATGAGTCAGCTTTTCTTGTCATGTGAGTAAGCATTCTTTTCTGGAACCAGCTATCCTGTTTCTTAGCTTAGTATATATACCCTCACTTTCCTCCCTGACTTCAGAATCCACATCCTTGTCAGTTCCCCCTATGGATGAAATTAACTTTTCAATTTCCTCTTAATCTCTCTGATGTTTATTTGATTACATAACCAGCCCAAGAAGAACCCAGAGCCAGATGGAAGTTTCTCCTGCCTTCCACCTTACCTCCAATGCTGGAAATCCTACAGTTCTCTGAAATAAACTTCCGAGGAGTTCTTAGGTCAAACATTTACAAGTGAGATTGCTGAATCCTTGAGCAAAGACATCTCCCACTTTCCTAGATTTTGCCCAACGTTCTCCATACAGCTTGTACCAATGTATATTCTTAGCAACCCTCCTTGATAATATCCATCTCCCACTATCTACCAATCCTTGGCATTATTGCACTTAAAAATTTTGGCCATTGGTGAAGATAAAAGCATTCCTTAAATTTTCATGGTTCATGTTACTAATGAGGTTTAGCAAATGTCATGTATTGTTGGTCTTTTCATTTCTTCATCTGTGAAATGAGTCTGTGTCCTTTGTCCCACTTTTTTTTTTACTGATTGTCAAACTAGGACACACCGAATAGTTTAAGAATGAATTTTTAAATTTGAGGATTCTACAAACAGTCTATGTTTATTTAATTTGAAGAACGAAAGTAAAGGCAGAATAGAGCAGGATAGGACTGAGGCTCGTCAAGATGTGGTTTCCATCCGCGCATCTAGGCGGCTCCGAACAGAGATCTCCCACCTCCAGCGGGCGGAGGGTGTGGAAATTTGATTCATAAAACTTGCTTTCCATGCAAAAGTGTGATACTTTCTAACAGCCAGAAACGCCATTACTTCGACAAGAAGTTCTAACTGATCCAATTTCTAGAAACGTGGACTGCAATATCCACTCCCTGGACTCTGAATTACTAGAATTACTGAATTACTAGAATCGCCGGCAATAAAAAAACGGTTTCCACCTCACTCAGAGAAATCTCTTCCTCCTTCATGAGCACTTGTGCTCGCCTTCTCTTTCTCCTATTCCGTGGTTGTTCCTGTGTATTTTTTCGTGGATGGTGTGAATGCGTGTATTTTCCATAAAGAGCGGGGCCACAACCCTAATTAGCAAATCTTTCTTTCACCTAATTGGTCGTGATTTGCCTCTAAACCGAGTCACCTAGACCTATAGTCGGCTCTGTGGCTTAGTTGGCTAAAGCGCCTGTCTCGTAAACAGGAGATCCTGGGTTCGAGTCCCAGCGGGGCCTCTGGGTGATGAGTTATTGACCTCTTGGTTTTGATACCTGGTGCTCGTTTTTGGTCTGAAATAATTTCTAACCACATCAAATCCGCTATTTGAAGCTTTAATCTGCAACCTTCTCCTTACACCTGCATTCCTAGTGAGTTGGGCTTTCTGACAATGACTTGTAGCACATTTGTTAGGGTAGGATTTGGAAATAAATCATGGGTAGGAAATGTCTGAGAAAATTGAAAATCTTTTCAATCAAACCATTAAAAAATGTGTTCTGCTTTGTTCTCAACTGCAAGAAATCTTTAATCACATGAGATGAAAAAATTTGCAACTTTTTTGCAAACTTTTTTGCAACTTTTTTGCAAATCACACTTTGCTTTTACATTCCTAAAAATACAGAAATAAGCATTATTAGGTAAATTTTACTGATGAGAAAAGCTGAGACTTAGAGAGAAGACAAGTAGTTTGCCCAAATCACAGTAAAACAAGCTAGAATTTAAACCTCATACAGTTCAAAGGTAAGCTCTCAAATATCAAATACCTTATTTATAAAATCAAACAATATCCAATAGGATTTAGAATGATGACTTTTAAAAGTTATGCAATATAAAATTATTTTGTATGACTCATGAATGCATCGCATTATGTGAAAAATTTTGCCTTTAACCAGAACCAAATAATAATAATAGCAATAACACACCTGCATTTTGTATATCCTTTCAAAGTGTTCATTGACCTCTATAAGAGCTTTTTTATGTCTGTGAACCACAGGAAAAAATTCTTGACTATCATAAATCTACTGTGCCAATCACAAATAGATGTTCAGAAAACATGAGGTGATACAAGGACACATTTTACTTCTTGATGTTGGCTTTTATAGGGCTATTGTTCCATCCTAAGTAATTTAAATAAGGTCACTGAGGCAGGGATCTGGTGGTAGAAGTCATGTCTTGAGCCAGCTCACCAGTTCCAAGAAGTTGTATATCTGATCATGAAAATGAGTTCTGGAAGGAATTTATGAACATCTTATACTGCTGTTTCCAACCCAGGGAAGAGCTACATTTATTTATCTTAGTTGAGAGTTATGACACTCATTTACTCATCCCCAAAATATATTTCTGTACCTACTTATACCAAGGTGTGGAAAGATGAATTGACCCCAATGAGCTGAGGGAAAGTCGATCTTCCATGCCATCTCAAGAGCAAGAAAGAAATAGGAAGTAAGGTGGCAAAGGGCTATTGACTACAAAGTAGTTAGTGGAGGTCACTGACTTCTCACAGTTAATTCAGTGATTATTTTAACCGGTGCTCCCAAGAAAAGTCTAGAGGGAATCTGAGTCTTAAGTTCAGATCTCTCTTCAAATGTCCAGATTGGGTGTGAGCACACATTTCTAGCCTACTCTTTCCTCTTATTTGAAATCTGTTACTTACCTACAAAATTTCCTAATCCTAGCTTCAGGCAGCCAACTGATAAGAAATTAGTCTTACTTTTACCCACTTGAATCAATAGCATACATTCTGTTCAACTGTTGATTTAACTAAGAGCTCTTCTAAGATAAAAGTAATGAAAGTGAAATATTTGTTTACAATCTAGCAAGACGGAACGAATGACAAAGGAAAGAGTTGTGGGGCAGGGGTGGTGGAAAACAAGGGAGAAAATGAATCCAATCTCCTTTTTACCTCTCTAAATCCTCACATCTGAGTCATAGCTTCAGCATCCCAGTGGCTCAGGAAGAGTAAACAAGGTAAATTTTTTCCAGCAACCTAGGTGACTTTCAGACTAGGATGAATGAAATTAGTTTAAATTGCTCAGAAATATGGAAGATGCTGAGAATCAAATGAATCTCAAAATTGAGCACTTTAAAATGAGTAACTAGGACACCAGGAATCAAACCTCAAACCTCATGCAGGCAAGGCATGCACTCTACCACTGAGCTATGTCCCCAACAGTCTAAAATAAGTTTGGTATGAAATACTTTTCTTATAAATAAATAAACCTTCAGCTCATCTTAAACTGTATTCTCACACTTGTTTGTGTGTGTGTGTGAGAGAATCTTATGAATCTTGTACATCTTGAGAGTCAGATAACATTTATGTGAATCAATGGCCCCTAAAGCTTTGAATTTATCTGACTCTGATTAGGTCCGGCTCAGAAAAAAAAAATTGCAAAATTGCTGTTTATCCAGCAGGACTGTGCAGATAGGTCAACAGGGTGCTCTCTAGAAGCCTAGCAAATCCCAGCAGGATACTAAGCTGTGGGCACACCTGTGAAAATGCGAGAAGCACAGTGACCCATGGCTGCAAGTTCAAACTGATCCTCGAGAATGGACCCTTTGTTCTCTTGGTCAGGTTAGTCCTTCCAGGCTCCTGGATTGGGCAATTTCTGAAGAAAGTGGTGTACATCTCTATGCTTTTGTGGGAAGATAGACAAGTTCAGCCCCTATGGAGAGAAGTGTGGAGGTTTCTCAAAATATGAAAAATGGAGCTGCCATATGAACCAGCAATTCTACTCCTAGGTATCTACCCAAAGGATGTAAAAACACCAAGTTATACATGCATTTTTGTGTTCATTGCAGCACTATAAAGGATAATGGATACCCTTTCTAGTCGTGAAAAGAGATTAAATTTATTTGACCAAAAAACATCAATAGATAATAAACCATAAAATTCTGCTAGCCATGTATAATACACAAAATAATTTTGCAGAATAAACAAAATTACTAGAAAATACAGTTTAAAGGCATGGCTATGTCTTTTTCCCTCTCATAGTATGTAGCAAACTTGTATTTCTGACAAGTCCAGGCCACAGGCATTGTGGGAGATTTGTTGGGGCTCGTGGCAGTGGTTACTCAGGCAAGGTTTTGTGTTTGTCTGAAATGAATCTTACGAGTCACTTATTTTTATCGAAAATTCCTCAAACAAGAGATACTTAATGCTTGGTCTCTCTTGGTCTCTCCCAGACTCACCGAGTCATTTCAGCAAAGCAAAGCGCTGGGATCCTGGATTCATTCACTCAGTTTTCGTTCAGTTGGTATCACTCAGGGTTTAGGGCTGGGAAGGCATCACGTGCAGATAGAAGAGGCCCACGAGTTCCAAGCCTGTTGATACCAGAAGATGTGAAATGTGGGGTGATGGAAAGTTCAGAAGAAACTGGTCTTTTTTTTTTTTTTTTTTTAATTGGAGGTGCTACTTAACCCCGTGTCTTTGCTTAAGAAGTCTTCAGAATTCAAAAGGTGAGTGAAACTGGAGCTGCATTTTTGATCTTTTTTTCCTGTATTCTTTTCTGTGTTTAGCATGGAATCCAATGAATTCAGGGCCATTAATTCGGAAAAACGATTCTTAGAGAAGATCCAGGGCATTTCCAGAGGCAACAATAGGCAGGATGAGGAGCCAAAAAACGATGTTAAGGTATGAAGGAAGACACTAGGTTTAACGTAAGAAACGAAAGGAAAAGGCCCTGATTATGGCAATTAGAGGAAATTGAGAGGCACACAAGAAGCTTAAAGGAATCAGGATTCATTTCCAGGATTCGAAATGAGAGGAATCAGCTCTCAAAACCCTTGGAGGTGCCGGGGATTGAACCCGGGACCTCGTACATGCTAAGCACGCGCTCTACCACTGAGCTACACCCCCAACTGCAAAGCCCCTACTTTGAATTCCTTTCGTGATTTATAATCATTATTTCTTCGCCCCCTAGAAAGTCGATAAATCGGGAGGAAACGTGAATGCAAATATTCCCACTGGCGAAACCGGCTGAGCATAGGTCTCAGTAGCAAGCACCAGTGCGATCCTGGAAGACGGAAGGCTGAAAAGACGACATCTATGGTCCCTCGCTCTTGCCAGCTTCATCTGCTTCTCTTTCTTCGAGCCAGACCCCAGAAGGAGCGGCAGCCAGCCCTGCAGCCAGCCCTGCCGCCGGCGACCGGTTCCCGCGCCCAGCTCCCCGCTCCCTGGAAACAAAGACCCTCAAAGTGTCCCTTTTCCGGAAGCCAAAGTCATTCCCTGAGCGCTTCGCGGCGATGACAGGGAACAAGTCTACGAGCCCACCAGTCTTGGCTAGACCACTTAGGACCCTGGAAACGCGGGCCTGGAAGCCCTTGAGCGTCCCGCTCCCGCCAAACCCCGCGGCTCCCGGCGCGGCGGGCCGGTGCGGGCGGGTGCGGGCTGACGCAGAGGCCTGCAGCTGCAAGCGCGCGAAGCCGCACTGGCTTCCAGTTCTCCGCAGGCGGTGGGTGACAATCCCGAGCACGGGCTTGCTTGTTCCTCGGATGGCTTGGGAACTATATATTTAAGAAAAGAGAAGTTTTAGCCGTGCCCAAATCCACAATCTTTGGCTTCTCAGGCGTCTCCAGTTCAGTCTCACTTTCTCTGCCTCCGCAACGATTTCAACTTTATCAAACAGTAGGAAAAAAGAACAGCACCAAATCGATCCTCTTTCACTCAGCTCTAACTGCTGTTAACACTACGCTCTATTTGCTTTATCGTTTACCTCCTTTCTTTCCCATTTGAGAGTAAATAGTAAAACATCACGACCGTTTACCCTCCATTATGGCACATGCACAGTTCTCTTATAAATTTTAGGGAATATTGATTGATACGACAGCTGTGCTTAATTAATTTGCTGTCTACACTCCAACTTGACTAGTTGACCGGAAACTCCACCCGTTGGTCATTATGTGGCCCATTGATCTCTTCCTTTATCTGGTGACTGTTGTTGTTTCTTTTTCTTTTTTCTTTTTTTTTTCCTGGATACTAGGTCTCGCTATGTTGCCCAGGATACCAGACTCAAGTTTCCTGGGGTACCAAGGACTCATGCAATCCCCAGCCTCAGCCTCAGCCTCCCAGGTAGCTGAGATTACAGGCACCCGCCACAGCGCCTGATTGCTTTTTCGAGACCAGGTCTCACTATGATGCCCGGGGTAGTCTCAAACTCAAGTGAACCCAAACTTCTTGCCTCCCAGCGCTTGGACAACCAGCGTGCGCCACCACACCCAGCTTGGTGACTGTTCTTTTCCTGGATGAGGACCTAAGCTCCTGTGACTTGCTAGTCTATGCTGTTTAAATTTCTAGGAGTAACTTTGAGGCGGGTGATCAGTCCTAGCTCATTTAGGACCTCACATAGGGCAGGTGTGTGGTGTTTTTCTCCAGTTCCTTTTGTGGCATTTCCTATTGTGAAGTTGGCAGTCTCCTTTTTTCCAGACCCATATGGTCGCTGGGATTCATGCCTCCTTGTTCAAATAGGCTGTCTCCTTCATTCTGGTGTCTGTCCTGGGGTGCTTACAGTTCTGGCTTCTGGCATTGGAATCCCAACTCTCGACCGTTGGCGTTGCAGGGTTCCTCAGTGGGGACAGCCACTAGCAGGGGGTTTATCCAGCTCCTCTCCATTCTTGTGGTTTACAGTTCTGTCATAGGCTGCAACTCCTTTTCTGTGGCTTTCCTTCCTGAATGGGAAAGGAGGGTGCTTTGCTCACTTGGTGGCATCTCTGGATCTGGGGTTTATTTCTTCAGCCCCTAAAACGTTGTAGGAGAAGTTCTTTGCCAGGTCACTTATGTGATTAATCTCACTGTCATGTCTTGTACTTCCGGTCTTGCTCAGTTTGGGTCCTACCCAAGTAATGATTATGCCTAGAGCCTTTGTTTGTTCTTCTTTTCTCCTGTGTCAGTGGGTTGTTGGTTTTCTCTTTTCAGTAAGATCTATTAGGAGTGGGAGTAACTAGAGGGGGGCCCCCCTACACTCCCACTCCCACCAGTAGCCCACGCCCACGGATCACTGGGTTGAAGTGCTGCCCAGTCCCCAGATGTCTTAGGAGCTAAGGCAGCCCTCCCTCCCCAGGACCCCAGTGGGGGCGGGGGGGGGGTCTGCTCTGGGGCCCTCCCAGGTCCAAGCCTCTGGCAGGAGCCTCACCTGTGCATGGGCCTTTCAGCAGGGAACTCAGATTCTGCTTCTATCAGTACAAATTTTTAAACTACTAAAACTAATGTATGGCTCAGGCAGTCAAGTCATTACCCTCTTGGGTTGATGGCTAGAAAAGGAGGGGAGAGTTGTTTGGGAATTCTGTTTCCTTACCCAGATGCTGGTTATGTGATGGGTTCACTTGATATAAGATCTCCAAGTGTAATTTGTGCACAAGTTTTTCATACATGTTAGACTGCCATATAAAATTTTCAACAACAAAGCAATGTGCAGTCACTAGAAATTCCTGTCCTACCTGGGACTCATTTCTAGAAAAAGAGTTCCTTTCCAAAGTACAATGTTTGTGAATGACATTCTGACTAGCCTTGAAATGAACTAAAATAAAATAGAAAATGTTATTTTTTTTTTGCAGTAAGATGCATTCTATAGTGGCTAATATAGTACATTACAGCAAATATTGCACCATCAAGTTTCAACAGGAATCCTATCCATAAGAGGATAATCTTTTGTAAGCTTTTATCTTCAGAGTACAAGAAAAATGTATGTGATCAAAATCCAAGATTTAAAGCTTCTATGTTTAATTGCAAATTCACCTCCAGGCAGACAAAGCAATGACAAGTGATACTGAGATCATTTCATTACAATGACCCCTCTTAAAATATTCTCTAACCAAGGGTGGAAATTTGCTTCTGTCCCTCCAAACCTCAGCAGCTCTCAGGGCGCCTAATGCCATTGGGAAGACCTACACTAACAGGGTCTAGTTTCAGTCCCACACTCTGGACAGAGAATATACTTCTTCTATAATCTGTCCTTATTTTAAATTCTGCTCTCGGTGAGTCTTAGAAGATCTTTTTTGAGATATTATTATCTTGTTTGTTTGTTTATTTATCTATCTATCTATCTATCTATTTATTTATTTATTTATTTATTTTGAGACTAGGTCTTGCTATTTTTGCTTGGGAACCACAGGTTCATGTTGCCCGACCACAGATTCAAGCAATCCTCAGCCTCAGCTTCCCAGGTAGCTGGGATTACAGGCGCGCGCCACTACACCCAGCTATTTTTGGGGACTAGGTCTCACTATTATGTTAACGCAGGTGGGTCTCAAACCCGAGAACTCAAGCGATTCCTAATTCCAGCTGTGCTCCATAGGCTTGCGCTTAAAGGCACGCGCCACCATGCCTGGCTTATCCTGTTTATTTAAACGGTTATTGATCCCCTTGGTATGCCCCCACTTCTCCTCCTCTTGTCACTCCAACTCTTCTCTCTTTGCTGCTTGTTGGACCATGTTTAGCCCATTGGCCTCTTCCTTTCAGAGGCATTGTCCTCTTCCTGGTCACAGATCTGCGGCCCTGTGGCCTGGTGGACCAGGCTGCTTGGATTTCCAGTCTTAACATTGTGTCGTGCATTCAGTCAAAGCTCTCTTAGAGCCTACTGGTGCCTCCTCCTCGCTGGTTGTCTCCTCCATCTTGGCTTCAGTTCCATTTTGCTGCTTCTTCGCCATATATTTCTGGCCTCAGGCTTAGGGAGTCTGTCTCCCAGCCCTTGCAGGTAGGGAAATTCCTTGATGGAGACAGACATCAGCAGATGGTTGGTACTGCTCTTTTCTCTCCATTCAGTTTGTGGCTCTGCCTTGTAACCACTGCCACATCTGTGGCCTTCCTCCCTCCGTAGTGAAGGAGTGTAACTTACTCTCACTGTAGGCCTCTTTGAGCCATGATTTTGGCACCCAGCTTCTGGCGATGGTGCAGGTGTAACTCTGTGATAAGTCTTCAGTATAGCTCATCACACAGTCCTTTGTCTGGTGGTTCTATCCGAGCTTTTCTTGGGTCCTGCTCAGGCGATGGGTGTGTCAGGGCATTTATTTGTTCCCAGCCTCCTCTGTGTCTAAAATGGATTCATTAGTGTTTTTCTTGTTCCTGGTCAGGACCAACTGGAGTGAGAGTAAGACCAGAGGGAGTTGCCACTTATCCCTCCTCCCCCACCTCAATTCCTCCCCCCTTCTCCATCCACTCCCCCATGCACCCCAGCTGGACTTGAGATCTGTGCAGGGATAGCCCCCGCCAGGAACCTCCCAGCATTGGGTGCCTCTGGGGGGCAACACTACTGAGACCCCCAACCCAGAAGGGGCGTGGCCCATGTGCAGTTCTGGGAGAAGAGTACAGTCTGCCACCTGAATCTTAGAAGAGTTTTAAGAAAACACAGAAGAGCAGTTAATGAGATCTTTTCCCAGGGCCATGCTGGACATGTTTATAGTCTGATAAAAAAAAACAAAGTCCAATCAAGTTTAAGACAAATAGCTATTTCTTCAAGAGTAAACACGGTTAGGATTTTGCAGTGGAGAACACTAGCCTGGGGAAGAAAGGGAAAAGATATCACCTACATATGTGCAGAGACTTGCAGTCTGATTTGAGGATGAAATGGCCTTTGGCAGTATCTGATTCAGACAAGATATTTAATTTATCTGCATCCATTTCTATATATGTAAATTAGAAATGATAAAACCTAAATTTCAGAGTTGTTGTGTGGTTTAAAGAGGAAAGACACAAAAATTAAAAATTATATTCACTGTTGCCTGGAGCAGAGTGTGCATTTATTATTTGGTGACTGTTTTTATTTTGTTTTTCAGCCTGAAGAAATCCATTTATATTCCTTTGATCAACACCATCTTTCTCAGCTCAGGAACTGTCCATGTGTCTAGGAATGTATATTGTTCATGGGTATAGGGATCTCTGAGGGTACAAGGGGAGCCAAAGGGAAATGAATGATTCCTCTGTGAAATTAACAATCACAGAGAAAGATGTTCCTTAAAAACTTGTTTTTGATAGATATGCTCTGGATTACAGGATCACTGCTCTTGGAGAGATCAAGGATTCAGGTCATATTTGTGAGAATAAAAAAACTTGTCATCTATAGAAGTAGAAGTTTCCAAAATCTGCATTTGACAAGAATACTTATTATATGCTTGCTACATGCTAATGCACTGGTTGTAATGCAATCAATAAGAAAAAAATGGGTCCCTATCTTTTGGGGGAAATTGTAGAAAAATTTAAATAAGTTCTTTGTTACTCTAACAGGAGAAATTTCCCTCAAAAACTTTTGAGAAAGTTTATATTGAGAAATATATTTAATATTATTAGCATAAAATTAGGAACTGAGAAACAGGGACATAATAGGAGCCAACCATAAATGAACTGTTCAGCAGAATGAATAGTCCTGAGTCAAAGAATCAGAACACCCCACCTCATTAAAAAATATAAATGTGATGAACTCACTGATTGAATCATTCCTTCATTATCTAGCCCATGGATTGTAAATGAGTTTCCTGTCATGGGTAGTGGTATGTCAATGGTGAGCTTATGAAATTGGGAAAACTAATAGGAAGGTTAAGAGAAGACCATCACTCTTGCCAAATGAAGAACAGAAGCAGAGATAGCATAGAAAGAACAAAGCAACCAACTTCTGGCAAGGATCATTTCTATTCCAATTTCTCTCTAGAATTGTGCACTGAGTGTTTTTTAAAAACAGAAAAATTCTACTGAGAAAAGCAGTTGGTGTTTTTATCTTAGGTCTTCAAGCTCAAGTTCCTTTTAGGAAGGACAATTGTGACAGCAGGAGGGAGGGAGTGGAGATGGAGATGATCACGTGACGCAGGATCCCACACACACTCTTCTCAGGGCTGGTTGCAGTGGCTGCACTAAATCAATCTTACATTTATCAATATTATTTTAAAAGCTGTTAATAATATAATATTAGCTATGTTAACAATAAAAATACTTATGCTAATAATAGTTTTGTTAATAACAAACTAACAAAATAACAAAAGTTGTTTATATTAATCATAAAACTATTACTAACATATTATTATAATATCTAACATTATATAATAGGCAACAATCTATTCTAAAACCAAATGGCCCCATCATGGTGATAAACACAGGTATCAAAGAAGTTGCCATGGGAGAAAGAAAAGCATTTGATTTCGTTCCTCACGTTTCTAAAACAAACACTAAACAAAAATCAAGCCAGATCTCTGTTACTTAGTGCCTCCCAGAAGATAGGAATGATGGTAGATGCTCAAATCAGGAGCTAGGAGTTGGGTCAACACATAGCACAAGGGCAAGGGAAAGCACAGGGCAGCTAGTCCCAGAGGGGTCGGCAAACCAGACTGAAAATCCTGCCTGCATTCGTGCATGTATTCAAAAGGATGTGTGCATTTAGATAAACAAAAATCCATGAAGAAAAGTCAAAACAAGCCAACAACCAAATTGAAGTACACAACTGGGGGTGGGGGTGGGACAGGGTGGGAACCCCAGAGATCACAGAGATGTGAAATTTATATATAAATAAATTATTAATTAAAAAAAAAACAAAGGGTTGTGTGCACTCAAACGAGAGAGTACAGGTTTCATGTGTTCATCTAGTAAGTACCAAGTTACTGAACCACTCTGTCATTTCTCAGTTTTGCTGTGAAATGTACCTCAAAATATCTGATTGTGAAGACAGTTTCGAAATTAGATAAGGCTACAGAACGAATCACAGGGATACAGAAAAGTAGAGGTGAAGTTATGAAAGAGAGGGGTGCTGCTGCTCCTGATTCCTTAAACCCAACACAAGATTCATTGTCTAACCTCTCTCCTTGGAGGTTGTCTCCACCTTGAGATACGACAGGACTGAAGATACACCCCCGGTTAGATGCATGGAGTCCTCCTTTAGCCACATAGATATGTTCATGTTTGTGATTTCTATCTTGGCAGGCTTTTGAGAAATACATTACAAAAGGACATAACCTGGCCACCAAACACAATCTCAAGACTGAAAATCTAACATCAAGGGGCACCGGGACCCAACAACGCAGTCCCTCACCCAGAGAAAAGACACTAACATGGGAAAGAGACTAATGGACTCAGCACAGCGAATAACAAAGAGTGGGGTGTGAGAGAATGGAGGGAACACCGGAGGGAGGGGGGGGGGAATATATAACAGAGTGGTTGTAACCCAAAGAACAAAATAAAACTACAATAAAAAAAAAGATGTTTCTACTTTTAAAAAAAAAAGAAGTTAAATACCAAAATCTTGCATTCACCCTTCTCCCTTTAGCCCCGAACTACATCCCCCACAGATCATCATTGTTGTCACACTGAGCATTTGTGAATATACTACAAGGATAGGCTCAACTCAGAACACAGTGCAAGCAGCTAGAGGCTCAACTCAGAACACAGTGCAAGCAGCTAGAGGTTTCTAGCCAATGGGCCAGTAGCAAGGTTTCTAGACTGAAAATTCCTAAAAAGAACGTCATTAAATCATGAGGAGAGGAGGAACTTGGTTGGATAAGAGATGACCTTCTTCCAGTCCCAGGTCACTTAAGTGCAACTATCACCTCCAGCCAGCTCCTTTTCATTCCTTTAATTTAAAACCTGGGAATAAAGTCCAAATCACTAAATTTAAGTGAGGACAAGAGGTTTTTGATGCTGGGTATTATCACAATGATAATATCATTAAATTCACTTTTGACAAGTGGCTCTTTGCTTTTAAACTGTCATTTAATCAAATCCCAGAAAGTAGTTGGAACTCTGGGGTCTTTGTTTCATTGACTTTGTTTGAAATAGGATGTCATTGCTTGCCAAGGTCTGGGGCCTGCAGGCTGGAGATGGCAACAGTTGAAAGAATTGCCTTTATAAACTTCCCACATGAGGAAAGCTGTCAGGCCATTTCAGAAGAGAGGATGCTGGGGGGGGGGGGGCCGACAGGGGAAATCTCTTAACACCAGCACCAGCAAGGTGGAGAGAGGGCAGGACCACAGATGCTAAGGCAACATCTGAAGCAAAAAGTGTTATTTCCCTTTGCAATTAGCAGCATCACAGACCACTTAAGAGGAGAGGCAACCAAGTACCTCTAATGGGAACCAAAAGGACCTGTACTCATAAACTAAGAACATTTCTTAATAAATAAACAAATGCCACAATCATCCGCAGATTCTCACTGTAACCAGTGATAATTCCTAACATGAGTTAATGAAATATTTAATAGTTTAACGACTCGTTGGGTTTGATCCATGTAGTTCTTCATTTTTTTTTGTTGCTGTTATGCACTCAAACATTAAAATGTCAGAGTAGGAAGGAATTTGAAGAAAGATCACAGAATTTGAAGGCTCTCTTCTATGACATAGAAGAGATGAAACTGCGTGAAACAAAATTACCTGTGTTCTCCGAATTTTGATCCTGTCCTGCTAAAGGAAACCTTTTTTCCTTCCACCCATCTCTCTTCTCTCTCATGATTCAACAGTAAAATGAGGGTCTATCCAGCGCTTCCTGGACGTTCCAAGTTTGATCAGCTTTTCTCCAGCTCCTTCCGTGTCTACACAAAGCGAGTAATGGGCGTGGGGGGACATTACTTCGCCTGAGCCCCAGGCCGGGAGAAGAGAAACATTGGCCAGGCAGGCAGTTTTGGGGGAGCCCGGGACCAGAGAGATTCGCCCCACTTCCCGCGAGCACAGGGAAGGGCTAAGGTCACGCAAGACCCACCCCCAGCACCTCCCTCTGCAACGTGGGTTTACATTCCTCCGTGGGCCCTCCGCCTCGTGTGTTGCTTTTCTCCTTGCTTTCGTTCACAGCAATGGTGGACGATCTGTAGCCAACAGGATATGCAGATTCCGGGCGTGGTGAGTTCCCCCATCCATAGGGAAGTGACTTTATTCGTGTGAACTGGACAACAGGAACCCCATTCCTTGATGCTTCACAGTTGGAGTGAGTTGGGTGAAGCAGGAGAAGGAATGGGAGCAGAGAGTGAATGGTCTTGGTGGGCAGGGAAAGAGGAGGCAGAAGGTCTGCGACCCCCAGCGACCCCCAGCGTGGGGTGGAAGTTTAGAAACCTGAGGCTTCCTTTACCTTGGAGATTTTAAAGCGGACTTGTCTCCATCAAAGGAAATCCATTGCTTCCCAGGAGAAAGTATATTAGGTTCTTACATATGAACAAAGGAGAATCAAATACTGCTGCTTGTAGTCACAAATACAGAAGTAGAGGAACTCCTTTCAAGATCAAATACCATCTTAGGAACTACAAAGGGTTCTCCAAGGAGAGCTCAGCGGGATTCGAAGTCAGGTAGCTGGATTCAAAACCTAGAACTCTAACCATCACACCACAGGGCTGATAGAGAAGCTGTGGTACTTTGATGCGCTTCCGTTGTTGTAACTAAATATCTCCTTGATAATTTTGCAGTAGCTCCAAACCCAGAGTTAGTTCAGGCTTCAGTGAGATTAACCTGGTAATGAAAGATGACACTTGTTTCTCAACAAGAGACAGTAGGAAAAGCACAGTCAGGACAATCCCAGCACTTTCATTTGCTCTTCTATTGGGAGCATAAATTAGATTTTGAAACAGCAGAGGTGAACCAGTGTTCAAAGCCTACACAATTTAGGGGGCCCTCTTTAAGAGAGAATAGACATTATCAACACAAAACCAGATATGGGCATTCCAAAGCCTATATGTTATATCTGTTGGGCATATTAGACTTAACTGATTTCCATTATAATATACTTTTGCAAATTTGACAAAATCATGTTTCATACATGGCAATCCCTTCCTGTGCTTTTGAAAGGGTCTATGCAATTGAGAGGTATTGATACATTTAATAAGACTCATGAAAAAATACCTCTCTGAGGGGTAGTTTGCAGTATCAACATTATCCCTAAAATTTTTCTTTTAAAAAGTCATCTTGCAGATATACTCATATATGTATATATGTATATATATATATGTATATATATATATAATCATTGTGTTTGCAACACCAGAAGCTTGAAAGCGTGCCCACCCACATAACTGGCAGAATGTACAGATACTACAAAGAATGGGATAGATGTAGACAACAAACATGTTGCATTAGTAGTTTCTGGAGAGTATTTAGTTTAAAACAAATCAACCTCAGAAATTTGCTGTAGTGTCAGTATAGCATGATCAAGTTTTTGTCAGGTGTAGTTTATAAGTTTATATATTCACTTTTAAATAGGTTCAAGGAAAACTTTTGGTTCAACCTCAAAATTTTGGCTTGGATTTTCTGAAAAATGGAATTGGGGATAAGGTTTTTCTCTTTTTGCAATGTATAGTTGTGATATTTTGTGGCTATATTTTTGTTTGCAAGAGTATATTTATCACTTTAATAATTAAGAATGCAAAGCTACAAAAAATTTAATGTCTTCAGTAGAGGACTTACAAGTTCATGTTTATTCCATGTTGGTTGTTCAGCCTGGCTGTGTCATAGTGCACAGATCAAAGAGGTAATAGAATCCCTGGCTACAAAAATTAAGTTGATTTGGGGGAAAGCAAAAAAGTGAAGTGCAATACATTAAGAGTGGCAAGAAAAATTAATGGTGAGGCTCCATCTTTGTCCTTAGAAGATCTGATGAGTGACACACTGATGAAAGTTTTATAAATGATTTCACTGGGTTAGAGATTCACTTGAGAACATTCATGGACCCCAAGGGTAGGAATTTTTTATTTATGGATTTTCAGAAGAAACGTGCTCATTCTACAAAGTCTCTCAATCAGAAAAGCAAAAAAAACGAGTAAACAAAAGGGTGAAAAGTAGAAGGAAAGGGGGAATGGGGAAGAGGAACCACTCCCCAACTCAACAAATACTCCTTGAATATCTGTTATTTATTGAAGTTCTCTTAATAAGGCTGTAAGTGGGATGGAGGAAGAGGAATCCAGTCAGTACTTCAGATGATTCCTGCACTGATAGACTCCTGGCAGAAGCTGATAACGGCAGCCTTGTCCTGCATTGGAGTTTTCTCTGGCTACTGTATCCCTCTGGTACTGTCAGCTCTGAGAGTCTCTGAATATCTCAGAGGACGTTGTCTGAAGGGACAGAAGTCAGACGGTAATTTTCTAATTGTTCCAGTCTAGTGAGTCACGAGGCTCTGAAAACATATCCAGAGTTTGTTTGTTTTGGGGGACCCGTTGTCCACCGTTGCCTTTTGTTATGGCTCACAGAGCTAGAAACACCAGCAACAGGCTTCAGTTGTCACTAGGGAGACGTTCACTCTTTAGTCTTGGTTTTCCCATCCATCAAATGGAAAGGCATAACCGCATCTTAAAGAGTCCCTCCCGCCCCCATCTTAGAGTTCTTTTTTCAAGCCTGACTTAGGGTGACAGAGAGGATGGCCCGTGACCAATCAGAAAAGGTCGTGCAGGCGCGAACAAAGCAAAGGTAGCATGCTGTTCCACTTTAGTTTTAGGACGCCGCGGTACCGCCTGTTTGAGTACAGCGGCAGTTGATCAGGACAAGAAAACGCAGAGACCTTCTACACTAGCACGCCCCAAACGGTGGGAACCCTTCCCTTCCAGAAGTAGGCTGGGTGATTCCAGACGTAAAACCCGCTTCATCGGGTAGCTGGCTACCCAGTGTTTACTAGCCATTCTACGGTGACTACCGAGACCACGACACTTCCTGGAATCCTAGAGAGAACCGGAAGTGAGGTAACCGGAAGTGACGCGTGCCTTGGGCGCGGGAAGGCCCCGGAGCCAGCGGCTGGGTTGTGGGGCGTCGCGCCCTCGCAGGGTATTGTCTTTTTCCGCCCGCTGCTTCGGCAGGGCGTTGGGGATCCGATGTCCGCCGACGTGTGCACTGAGGCCGAGGCGTGCCCCCGCGCGGCGACGCTGGGGACTCTCCGCAAACTGAAGGAGCCCCTCTCTCCGCGCGTCTCGACCTGGACCGCGGAGAGTGATGGCTTCAGAAAGACTCTTTCTGACTTCCTTGCCCTCGGTGCTCGTGTCCCCAGGCTTAGTAAGAGCCGGCCAGAGTGTCCTAGACAACCTCACTTTTCTGTCTCCACTAATGCTTACAGCATTAGTGGGTAGCTAGCTATCTGCCCGCTTTGGCCTTGTCACTACACGTGAAATTATTCAAGTTTAAATGTGTTGTTATGTCATCAAGTCCTTTTCGCCTCTGTTTGTAATTTTTTTTTTCTGGGCTATCCGTGTTTGCTTTCATCGAACTCTGCTGACTAAGGATTGGGAGGGAGGCCTCAAGCAAAGTCACCCCTTTTCTGAACCCCAACTGAAGAGACGTTTCCTCTAAGCTGTCTGAGCTCAGGATGGCCACCTCTAGGGCCCGTGCAGCCTTGGCTGGCCAGGCCTGGGAGGAACAAGGGGAGATTATCAAAGTAAAGGTTAAGAAAATCATATTTGGGATCAGGCGTCCTGCCCACAAAGCAATCTGTCTCATACCAGGGAACTCTTGTCTTCAGCGCTTCAGGCAGTTCTGCTATCAGGAGACGCCTGGACCTAGGGAGGCATTAAGCCAACTTCAGGAACTTTGCCATCAGTGACTGAGACCAGAGATGCACACCAAGGAGCAGATTCTGGAGCTGCTGGTGCTGGAGCAGTTCCTGGTCATTCTGCCTGAGGAGCTCCAGGCCTGGGTGCTAGAGCAGCGTCCTCAGAGTGGAAAGGAGGTGGTGACTATGCTGGAGGATTTGGAGAGGGAACTGGATGAACCTAGACAGCAGGTGAGGAATTGCAGGTTCAGGATTCAAGGTGGAGTCAATGGAATTGACTTTGCATTGGTGACTGCAAATTTTATTTGAATATCATCAAATATTATTTGATGACTGTTGTGGATGAACAGATTAATATAGTTTTTGTGTGATAGCTAATCCAAATAAGTTGGTGATTTAACCAAATGGGAAACCTTGGTCCTTACCAGTAAGAAACTTTGTTTTGTCTGGTGACTGAGATTAGAGTTGCTAACTCTTATAATGCTCAGTACTTCTGATGTATATATATATATAACTCATGTAAGAATATAAAGACTTCCTTCTAGAAGAGATAGAGAAGTAGGCCAGTATGATGAAAATATCAGGAAACAAAATATAAGGAGTATCAGGAAATGAACTATAAGATCTGGGTGCTGTCACTAATTAACTGTGTAACCTCAGTCCTGTTACAGCTACGCTAGGCTTCAGTGTCATCTTTACAATGAAAGGATTAATTGCATAATTTTCTAGATACTTTTAGTATCTGAAGTTGTTGGTCTGCGAGGTGTATTGCATCCAGTATTCTCTCTATTACCATTACACTAGAGATTATTTTTAAAAGAGTATGCAGTAATTTTGAAACATTATGAATATTGTCATTACAACTCGGGGTGGGGGGGTGGGACAGAGGGAGAATGGTCAGGGAGGGTGGGGGGGGGTGAATCCCGGTAAAATAAATAAATAAATAAATAAATTTAAAAAAATGAATATTGTCAGTATCTCCCATTTTGCTCTTCATAATTTCTCTGAACTCTTTGAGTATGAACATTTTGTGTGTGTAGAGTTGAATGAGTTTAGACATGTTTTTCTGGAGTGTGATCTTTCATATGAGATTAGTACACAGAGAAATGCTGAAACTGGGCTGGTGAATGTTCCCAGCAAGTTGTTCTGGGAGAAAGAGCCACAGGACACGGGGTATCTGATCACAGCCCAAAACAGCATGCCATGAAGACATGCAGTGCTGGGTTCTGTAATAGACTGCCCACCAGAGCCACCCAGAGCCATGTCCTCCTTCTTGACTTTCTTGATCTCTGTTTTGAAAGCACCTGTTTGTGTGGTTTGTGCTTTTTTGTTAAACTTTTTTGCATTCCAGAAAATGAACAAACAGAGGGACTGTGCCACAGAAGCATGCCAGTGCTAACATGTCTGCTAGGGAACAGACAAGAAGAGAAGCTCTAGCAGGAGAAGAAAAGCTTGGAATTACAAAATATTTTAAAAGAATCTGTGACTTTAGTGGTGCAACAGGCATGAAAAGAAGCCAGCATTGCAGTTAATCAGAAACCATTTAGGCTCAGGAACCACTCCACCTTCCACAGCTAAGCCCTTTGGTGAGGCTGTGTGTGCAGATGAAAAAGCTGTTGAAGCCATTCTCCCTTGTTGAGAAATGTGACTGATGAAAAGGATCGTCTTCTGGATTTTCACTTTCATAGTCTCTATGGGAAGCAGATGCCCTCAGAGGAGTGGGAAAGCAAACGTTTAAGGCTGCTGGAGAGACATTGTGAAGACAGACCTGTTGCTGTGAATCTGGCGAGAGCGGCTGCTGACAGGGAGATACCTACTGCTCCATTCTCTGATGTTTTTGTAGATGATTTTTTTTTTTTTGAGACTAGATCTCACTATTTTTGCCTGTGGAACTGCTCACGTTAAACAATCCCCAGCCTCAGCTTCCCAGGTAGCTGGAATTACAGGTGCACACCACCATGCCCACCTGTGTTTTTGGGACTAGGTCTCGCTGTGTTGCCCCGGGCGGGTCTTGAACCGAGATTCCCAGACCCAGCCACAACTCCATAGGCTGTCGCTTATAGGCACGCACAGCTGTGCCCAGCTTGTAGATGATTTTTAAAAACATGAATTTGTTTTTTAAAATCTTTATTCCCAGTAGTACCTGGGTTATCCTCTGACAGTTACTTGACTTTCTTCCCATACTAAGGTTTTCTTTTCAACTTCCAATGTAACTTCTTTACACCAGACCCCTTAGTCCAGCATGTAATCTCAGCCTTTAAAGTTTATTCTGTGAGAATATTCAAATTATTCACTGTATCTGTTGGAGGTGACTGCAAAGTTTTTTAATTCTGAAGTTGATTTGACATTACACTTGTGTTGATAGGATTTTTTAAATTTATTTATTTTTTTATTCTTTAAGTCACAACATCGGTAAATGGTTCATGGGATTGAGTGATAGTTTTGTAGACATCTGAAGTGACATGGCAAAAACCTGCTAACATGGGATATGGTATAAAATTCTCCCCATTTGAACTCATCATTCTAAAGGATTTCAGTCTTTACAAGCCCTCCACTGAATCAAAGCAAGTTGTGTTGTTCTTGTGAAGGAGGTTGAAAGTAAAGATGCTGAGGTGGAAGGTACTGAAGCACTTCTGCCATTTCCTGCAAACTCTCTGGACAAGAGCTCCAGAGTTAGTTGCTGAGGCATGAATGGTATAGAAGATACAGTTCAACTAGCTGCCCCATGAGAGCTTCCTACTCTGTGATCTTCTGTTCTGTTGTGAGAGAAGTAATGGGGTGGGTGGAAGTCAGTGCCTGATGCAGTGCCTGACATAGTGCCTGATACAGTGTATACTGTGTATATAAAGCTTCAAAGATATATTCAGCCATATTTATTAGGTATATAGTTGGAAGTATTCTACAGCACAATACATGTAAGCTGAATTTTCTAGAGTAACAAAGTGACTTTAATGTTAGATAAAAAAAATTGACCAGCTGCGGTGGCATGCAGCTTTAATCCCAGCCTAGGACAGGAGGCTGAGACTTGATATCGCTTGACTCCGTGAGTTCGAGACCCACCACCCCCGGGGCAACATAGTGAAACCTAGTCTCAAAAAATATCCGGGTGTGGTGGTGCATGCCTGTAATCCCAGCTACCTGGGAGGCCAAGGCTGGGGATTGCTTGAGTTCCGGGTACCCCAGGCAATAAGAGTCTGCAGTTCCCTGGGCAACATAGCAAGACGTAGCCTCAAAAAAAAAAAAAAAAAAAAGCAATTGGTACATTAGTCAAAGGAATAGTGCATTAATCATTAATAATAACATATATAACTAAAGTAATCATCAATGAATGCTAAAGACATTGCATAATAGACTATCTACACAGCCCTACATTATTATGCCATAGCTGACTTATTAATTATTTTGAGAGGGAGAGGTAGTATATTTCTCTAATGAATAGGTCTGGTAGTCTGTCTTAACTAAGTGATCAAATGTAGCATTATCAACAGTGAAATAACTTGATAGCATGTCTCCTGTGCTTTGACACAGTAAACAGCTATCACCAGAATCTATTAGTGAAAAAAACAACCAGATCAATCCCTAACATGGGATATTCTATAAGAGAGTTAGCTCTGACTCCAAATATAATGTCATATTTTTAAAGCAGGAAACTAAGCAGAGGAGATAAAATAACCACAACAATGTTTAAACATTGATTGTTAGCTTGTGGGCTTATAAATGTGTTGTTTTGAGGGACAACTGAGGAAATTTCATTAAACACCATGTACCAGTGTAAGGAGAGAATAATGTTTTTGTCACCCAACATAGTTTTCTGACTTGATTTTTTTTCCACACCAGCTAATGTTTTCCACATTTGGTCTAAAACAATTGTCAAATTCCTTCTTGAATCAAACAGCTAATTAATTTATATTACAAAATTTGCATATTCCCCACCACAAGTATTTCCTTTTAATTTCACACTGAAATTAAACACTGAGTTTCACACTGAAACTCATTCCAATTTTCCCTGTTATAAAAATTTTGGAAAGACTTCTTTAATGTGCTTCTGATGTTACTTCCCAAAACAGAAATCACAGGAATGCATATCAGCTCCTTTTACTGTCTTTATCAGGCCTAGCATATTTTATTTCCTCTATCTTGTGCTTTTCTTAATTCAATTAAAAAATTTATCTTTTTATATTTTACTTTATTGAGAGAATGTTTTTAGGTTTAGCTATGGTTTATAGTGATTTCATATATTAATTCCAAATGTGCTTGTTTGCAGGCACCGAGCCCCTACAGGCAGGAAGTTCTGTGGGAGAAATGACTCCTCTAGATGCCAGAAAGGTGACCTTAGGCACCCAGCTTGAGTCTTTGGCAGATGGGATGGACTGTGGCTCTCCAGAGCCACACCCACTTCAAGATAATGGTGAGGACCATTTAGTGTCTAGAGAGAGAATGAGATTTAGGAGAGGAAAGGTTCTAGCTGTTGAAAAGCTATCACACTTCATTCCATTTACACCTCTACTGAGTAGACCTTGAAAAATCAGCCAGAAGAGTGGACTATCAGTAAAGGAGTTGAACTAAGCACTGAGCACTCAGGGTAATCTTGTAAAAAATAGTTGAGTGTAGGATTTCTCATTGCTCCTTTGCAATGGAGTTAAGTATCTGTGGATAAAGCAGAGATGTCACTCTATAAATGTTAGGAATACTTGTTAACCTAGATAGATGTTCCATTTCTAGAGCCTCTATCCCCAGTCTATGTTTCTTAAGACTTGGAAATACTCCTTAGAAATTTTACTGAAGAAAATGGGTTTTCTGGAGTTCTGGCCACAAGACTTCCAAGAGCTGGCAGCAGGACAGCGTGTCGTGGAGGCTAGAGCACCAGTTGCAACAACTGTCTTTTCCAGAAGGTTTATGTATTTTCAATACATGCTTTTTCTCCTCAGTAGCTTTATCAACTTCCTATTCCCTGCTTATCCCACACCTACATTGGTTTTAATAAGTTTAATAAATTTTAATAAGTTCTGGAGTGCAGGTCCTCCTGGTTCTTATTTACATGGCAGAATCTTCCTTTCCTTCCCCAAACTCATTGTCCTCCTTTTCTATTTATGGCTCCATAGAGAAGCACACAATGTGTCAGTCTGGAAAGAAATAACCCCATATATGGACTTTTCGGTCACATTTTGAGGTAACACTGCAAGTGCGGTCATCATCATTATAAGTTAATCAGTCAAATTTGATGCAGCCCTTTTTACTCTATACAATAATAGATAATGGAAAAGATACTAGAAAAATAAGTGACCCCTGCTTTTAAGAAATGTAAACTTTTGTTCTACACGTGAAGTAACCAAAGAAAAAAGTGCTACACTCATTTGTATAATGAATAGATTGTTTTTCAAGAGAAGAGAGCTCAGTGCAAATTTAAATGATCAAGGAATTCTTATTTGGACAATTGAGAATTAAGTGAAACCAAAACACACAGTAATATGTCATTAATATTTCCAGCTAGCTCTAGAAATTATGAACATTTGAGAATAATATAAAATTTGCCAGTTTCATATTTGATATATAAATAGGTAATTTAAACAGTGTTGACTTGAGAGAAAGCAGTGTTTTTTCCCAAGCAGCTAGAGGTGATATACTAATTCCAAATTATTCTTTATTTTCTTTTAGATAGTTTTCTCAAGGCTAGCAATCTTGATTTTTTCTAAATGTTTGTTAAAATGAATGTTTTAAACATTGCTTTTTTATATAATTCATAAATTATAATGACTTAAGACTCATCTACTTTCTCCTCCCCCTCCCTTTTTCTTTTTGCTAGTCTTCATTAGAAGTAGTAATGATTATATTTGTATTGAGTCTTTTAGTTTCACAAGCCCCCAGAAGAAGCTACCATAAATACATTACATTGAAATGTATGCCACAAATATGCTACAACAGCTACCTAGACTGATTAAAACAAAATGTGGTAGAGTCTGAGGATCTTTAAAAAGTACTTTACATAGTACTGTAGTACCATGTCATCTTAGCCCAAAACATTTTCCTTTGTAGTTGATAAGTAAATAGCAGTAACAACACAGCACTTTCACTCATGTAGAATAGTGCTTAGTTCAAGGCTGAGCCTAGATGCTGCTCCTGAAACTCACATCCTGGCTTTCTACTCTCTATTGTATCAGAACTTTTCATTACTGACTGTACTTCTTTCACTTCTCTTCATTATTCTAAGGTTGGCCTCCCTAACCACAATTATATCCTTCTTACATTTGACCTCTACTTAGTGCCCCAAGCTTTCATGGCTATTTGGGTAGTACATGGATTTTAAACTATATCCCCAAATATTTTGATCATTTTTTTCTTTATACTGTAGGATCATTTTTGTGACTTTCCATGATGTCTCAAAGCATGGCTAACGATAACCTCAGTAGCTTAGATGCTAATGAAGCAGAAATTGAACCAGAAAACATGAGAGAAAAATTCTTCAGAAACTTAGCAGTGTTTCTAGAAAACAAAAGTAATAATACCAAGATATTTTCTAAGGCAAAGTACTGTCAGTTAATAAAGGAAGTGAAAGAGGCAAAAGCTAAGGCCAAGAAGGAATCAGTTGACATCATCGCCTGGCTAGATTCAATGTGATCCTTGTACAAGGAAAGGAGAAGCTAGTTGAAGCTATAAATGGGAAGACAGATAAAATACAGTATTATTTACATAGCGAGGACTTATTCGGCATTCTGCACGATACACACCTTAGCTTTGGACATGGTGGACGTACCTGAATGGAAAAAGAGTTACAAGCAAAATATAAGAATATCACAAAAGAAATTATTATGCTGTACTTGACACTCTGCAAACCTTGCCAGCAGAAAAATTCAAAACTCAAGCAAGTTGTAACAGCTAAGCCACTCAAGGAAGTTAATTCAAGATGTCAACTGGATCTTATAGACATGCAATTGAATCCTGATGGGGAGTATAAATTTATTTTGCACTACCAAAACCTTCATACAAAGTTGAGTTTCTTGCAGTCATTAAAATCTAAAGGACCTAAAGAAGTTGCACACACTCTTTTGGATATTTTTACAATCACTGGCAAACCCAGTGTCCTACAATCTGACCACGGAAGAGAATTTTCAAGCCAGCTTGTTCGTGAACTTAGTAATATTTGACCAGAACTGAAAATTGTCCATGGGAAGACTCAGCCCTACCAGAGTTCTGCTGATCCAACTAAATGAGGATATCCAAAATAGAATTCTCTCCTAACAGTAACAGTAACAGTTCGTCACACTGTGCTGAATTTTTGTGGTTCATTGAGATGACCCAAAATCAGCACTATCACCAAGGCATGCAGCTGGCTCACTGTGAAAGCCCTTTTAGCTCTGAAGCTAAATTGGATCTCATTCTCAGTTAACTGAAGAACTTGTTGTCAGCCTGAACACAGAAAATGACTTAGAACAGGTCGACAAAGACTTAGAAAATGCTCTACAAGCCCAGTATGAGGAAAACACTGATACTGGAACAGATAGTAGTGATATTGAAGAGAATCTTTCTGTTGCTCTAACAGTGGCCAAAAGAAACCCTGAAAGCAGACTAAAATTTTTATCTTGTGTAGTTTGTGAGAAAGAATGCACTGGTGCTATTAATTGCATGTCCTGTGATAGAAATGTTCACCCAGTCTGTGGTATGCCCTCCCCACATGAGACTGAGGGTTTTCACCATAGAATAACTTGCCATCTCTGCTATGAGACCTCAGCCATTAAAAGGAAACACAGTGAAATTCAAAGATGCATGAATGTTCAACCTTCCAAAATGCTGAAGTCGTCAAAGACACCCTTTTCTTCTGACAAAGTAGGAGATTGGGTAAGAGTTTGAGTGTGTGCTGTGGCTCAAAGCAGGAGCTTCATTGGAATTTACCTTTGTCACACTGAGTGAGAATGTTTTTATGTGTATTAGAGCACCATGCTGCCATCTTGGATATGTTTTCTCCAAAGATAAACCTCCCCCACTCCTTTTGTTCAACTGGGAAGTTATAGCTGTCAGTGCTGCTTTATTTTTGTTCTCAGGTAATGAGCAGTATCTGTTCTTTTCTAATGTCAGGCATTTCTTGAGGAAATGAGAAATCCAGGACCCAGGGGCTAATAGGTGGTGTATATGATGGTTGGTTTTTAAAATTAATTCAAGAACAGATGAATTTAAAGTTACTTTCTATATGTGAGTATGTGTCTGGGTGGGAAATAAGCTGAGAAAGAACAGTTCAGATCAAGTGACAAAATATTTACTAAGGGGAGGGGTTGATAACTTATTGGAAGTTAGGTGTTTGTGTTGGGAAAGATCTCAGGCTTTGGACTTAAATGGAGAACAAGATAGGGTGAAAGACTTTTTTTAAATCGTGGTAACATTAGTTTATAAAACACAGGTTTAGTGTATGCAGACAAATATCATCAGTACTAAATTGTACTTGTTACAGGCTTGCTATTCAGCAATGTTAGACTGCTCCAGTCTCTGTGTTGATCATATCATGGACTGGTGTAAACCATCTGCAAAGCACCAAAAGCCTAGTTTTCATCCATCACCAAAAAAAAGAAAATATAAATTAATAAACCTTATGAAGTGGGGTGAGTATATATTAAGACTAGAGTTTTTAAATATAGAGATTATGCAACAGAGTGTGATCTTCAGATCAGTGCTGCTCTGCAGACAGTTTACATTGACCCATGATACAATCAACCGGAGACTGGAGCAGTCTGACATTGCTGAAGAGCAAACCTATAATAGTGAGCTCACTTTTGGTGTCAGCGCTCAAGCTGAGTCCTGTGTGGTGGGAGCGGCATGCTAACCAAGCACTGCAGTTCCACAGTACAACTGGTCATATTTTATGATTAGTTTTTCAACTCTAATCCCAAATACAGAGACCTTTGAGGAAATGTAAGCATTTCTCTTTAGAAAGATAAAATTACATATAATAAATTATATTATGTATATAACATAATGAATTAATATGTAATTTTATAGTCCATTTGAAGTTTTTAATCAAACAATTAATTTGTACTTTAGCATTATTAGGTAAAGGAAAGTAAAATTGGTATTATTTATTTTTCATCCTAATTTGCAGATGGCGAAACAAGCGTCCCTGGACTTCTTTGTCAAGAAAAGACATACCCTTTCTGAATATGGTGCAGTAGTAAAAGAAATACTAACAATGGAAATCATTCCAAAGAAGTGAAAGCCAAAAGAGCTCAAGGTGGTTTTACTCAAAAGTATGATGCCTCCTATATTGAGTTTGGTTTTGTCACTATAACTGATGGTGAAGTGCTAAAACCACAGGGTATTATTTGTGGAGATGTACTGGCTAATGAGGCTATGAAACCATCCAAACTGAAGTGGCATTTGTATTTAAAACATAAAGAAATAAGCTCACAACCAAAAGAATTCTTTGAAAGGAAGACCAGTGAATTGAAAAGCCAACTGAAGCAGGTGTTCAATGTCTCTCACATCAACATCAGTGCTCTGTGGACCTCCTAAAAAGTCCAATTCCCTTCCCATTGCAAAGTCCAAGACACCGTACACGATTGCAGAGACACTGGTGAAGGACTGCATCAAGGAGGTCTGCCTAGAGATGCTCGGGGAGTCTGCTGCCAAGAAGATGGCCCAAGTCCCATTGTCCAATGACACCATCACATGGTGCATTCAAGAACTGGCCAGTGACATGGAAGACCAGCTCATTGAGCAGATCAAAGTGGCCAGGTATTTTTCATTGCAGCTTGATGAATACAATACAGAGACATTGCCAACATGATTATTCTTTTAGTGTATGTGAGGTTCGAACACGACAGTGACATAAAGGAGGAATTCTTCTCAGCCTCTTTGCTAACCAACACAACTGATGCCGAACTGTCTGAAGCTGTTAAGAATTACATTGTCAACAGATGTGGTCTGGAATTTAAGTATTGTATAGAAGTGTGTTCTGATGGTGCAGCTTCCAAACAGGCAAACACTCCAAAATGATCACCCAGATTAAGGAACTTGCCCCCGAATGTAAAATAACTCACTGCTTCATTCACTGGGAAAGTCTTGTGGTGGTAAAAATATCAGCTGAACTGAACAGCGTGCTTACGGATGTAGTAAAGAGTGTGAATTATGTGAAATCAAATGCATTAAATTCCAGAGTCTTCTCCCTCTTATGTGATAACATGGAAGCAGACCATAAACAGCTGCTGCTGCATGCAGAAATGTGATGGCTGTTGCAGGGAAAGATTCTGTCAAGAACTTTCGAAATACGAAATGAACTGTTAGTGTTTCTGCAAAGCAAAAAACCAGTTTGGTCCCAGCTGTTTACAGATGTGAACTGGAGTGCCAGTCTCGCATACCTGTCAGACATCCTCAGTGTTTTTAACAATCTTAATGCTTCCAGGCAAGGGAAGAGCACCACGTTTCTCCATAGCAGATAAGATCCAAGGACAGAAGCAAAAGTTAGAGGCTTGGAAAAAGAGAGTTTCCACAAATTGTTATGATATGTTCCATAATCTGACGACACTTATCAGTGAGGTAGGGAGCGATATGGATCTGGCACACCTACAAAAAGTTATTGGTGAGCATCTCACAAATTTGTTAGATTGTTTTGAAATTTATTTTCCATCAAAAGAAGATCTTGAAAATGCATGGATCCAAAATCCATTTCTTCCACTGAAGGATCATTTAAATTTAACTGTAACTCTGCAGGACAAGTTGTTGAGGCTGGCTGCTGATGAAGAGTTAAAAGTTAATTTTGACATTACTGCATTGCTTGCTTCATTTTGGACAAAAGTTAAAAGTGAATACCCTGAACTTACTGAGATTGCTTTAAAATGTCTTCATTTGTTCCCCTCAACTTAGCTCTGTGAGACTGGGTTCTCTACTTTAAATGTCATTAAAACCAAGCACAGAAACAGTTTAAACATACATTATCCCCTGAGGGTGGCGTTGTCATCCATCTAACCTAAATTAGACAGATTGACAAGCAGGAAGCAAGCTCACTTATCACATTAAAACTTTACAGAATTATAAAGTGTTCTCTTGAGGTATACATACAGGCATTATCGAAGTATGAGTATGTGATTAAAATAGCAGTTCTCTAAATTGCCTATATCTACACTTGTCAATTATATGTACAGTTTTATTGTCCTTTTATGTTTTCCCTGTCATGTTTGCTATGTTTATTTAAATGTAATTTTCAATAAGTCAATTGTAATTTAAAAATTTGGTCTTGTATTTTATATGTCTTTTTTAAATTATTGTATGTCACTTAGATATCAAGATTGTAGGATATGAGGGATGATCCTTTGAACTAGCAGTCAAGGTCAATGATGGTATGTGAATTCAAGGGAAGACTAGAATCTTAGAAAGCAAGAGAGTCGGGAAGGTGTTAAACTTGTCAAGTGGATTCTGAGAATTTCATTGAAAGTTTATGTTGTGAGTGTGTGTTTAGACACAGTGGGTAAGGCAGGTGGGAAACCTTGATCTCTTCATGCTATTACAATGTTTTTAGTAGCTTCAGATTTCAGAATGGTGGGGTGTGGACCCATAGTGACAAGCTTATGACAGGTAAAGGTTTTCAGACTTTACCTGGGCCCAGAGCCTTTAAGGTTCTCTGGACCAAAGTCAGGTATTGCTGGCTACTTAAATGGATGTGATGGCCTTCATTGTTATTTGGAGATAGTTCAGAAAACAGTGCTGCACACATCTGCTCTCCAGTCTGTGTCCTCAGAATTCCTGAAGACAGACTATCAGCATAAGGCAGGTTCTGTGAGGATTCTTTAAGAAACGAGTCTTTTCCTGGGCAGGGAGGCAATTTATATTCCTTTTCAAAGAAATGTGATATTGAAAGTGAAAAAGGGAAAGATTTAGTAATACAAAATGTCACCAATTATTTAGCTAATTGAGCCAGGCATGGTGGCGTGCACCTGTAATCCCAGCTACATGGGAGGCTGAGTCTAGGAATCTCTTGAGTCCGCAGGTTTGAGACAACCCTGGGCGAGAGCTAGTCTCAAAAAAAAATTTAGCCAATTGGCAAGAAAGTTCAAAGTAATGGATTCCAAAAACCCTTGAAAGTAGAAGAAATAACTTTTTACATTCAGCTTTGAAACTTCAACAGGATTATATTTTGTTTGTTTTAATTAAATATTACAGTTCTCTTCCCCCCAAAAGCTGATGGTTGATACTTAGAAGATTGTTTAATTCTACATCTTAGGTGCCTTCCTACCTGATTATGTTTTGGAAATAGGAGACTTAATTTTTTTCACTGTGCCATTTGTTTTTTTGATTCAATAAAGTGTGGTGTTTCCCTTTTTTAATTTAAAAATTAATTTAGTGATTTTTATATTTTTTCAAAATACTCAAAAGTAGTCTGGGAGAAAATAAACTGAGAGGTACATAAAGAATACATTTTGAAAGAAACTCCATAATTTTCTAAGTATCACATGTTGAATATATGAGAACAGAATAGAATCATGGGCAAGATTTTGGTACAATGCTTTCTTGGATACTAGAATTAGGTGCCTGCCATGTATTTTCTGCAAATCACTCAGAACCAAGATGTCATTAGGATATCAAGATTGTGGATGATGAGGGATGATTCTTTGAAATAGCTTTACTTTTTAAAAACACTTAGGAATAATTGTCTTTTCTACCTTTCCTCTCCCCAGTCTGTGTTATTGTCTTACTGTACATTCTTTATTATTCCTAGCTTTACTGAGATATAATGTATACACCATAAAATGTTAACACAAGTCTTCTAGTAGTCACCAAGATAAATTATTGTGAGGGCTCCAAACACTATATGAAACATCATCATGATCAGGCAAGAAGATAGGTTTCTGAGTCAAGAGCGTATTGAATGCTTTATAACCTGATATACTTATGTTGAGTTTACAATCCTTTTGATATTATGATTGATACTATCATAGTTTTAAACCATAGGTTCATTCCAAAATATAAAAAGGGAAAAGTATGAGGGAGTTCTAGGCTGTAAGATTGTCATGTGTGTGATGATTATGTGATCTTAGTTTACCTTTCAAATTAATTTCTGGCATCTTTAGGAGGGTGAATTCCACAGATTACTCTTTTCCTAAGTGAAGAATCATCTCTGTTAGTTAACTTGAGGAACTGACAGTATGATGGGAGCACAGAGGTTAAGTAGAGAGCTGCAGGCTGGAAAAGGTAGCTGGAGGTGAGCAGAAGCCAATTCAGAACCTAGCTGAAGAGTTCTGCCTATCATCACAAAAGGATGATAAATACAAGGTGACTTGGATTATATTTTGGCAAGATTTCTCTGGCAAGAGTCACTAGAGGCAAGAAAACTAGGAAAACTTTCAGTTTCTTAAATAGATAAATAGATGAATGACAGTGGTCTGAATGGGGAAGTGTAGCTGGGATGAAGGAAAATGGACACATCTGAAAGACTTATAAAGGTGATAGTTTACAATTTTATTGAATTCCTAGTAGAGTTTGAAAGAGCATTACAACTGTGTCTAAAATTTACAAGTAAGAGCAAGGGGTCAGGTTTGCTAAGAAACAGTTAAAAAAAAAGTGAGAAACTTGCTTAGTTAAACACAAAAACGTTTAAAAGTGTTTAAGATGGTGGGATTAAGAAAGTGAAAGACAACCCTGGATTAGAACAGAGGTCCCCCAAAATATTTACCTGTCAGTATATGGAAATTTAATATGGCTGAATTATTCCTGTTCTTTGGTGGGGGGAAATGATTATTCATTTGGAAGAAAAAAAATTGAATCCTTATATTCTAAATATATTCAAGTCTCAAGTGCAAAAGATAAAGCTATTACACTTTCTGAAAAGAATATGAGAATCCATTTTTGAATTTGAGAAAGTGAGTTCTTAAGATGCAAAAAAATAATAAACTATTAAATATAAGTCTAGTTATATTAAAATTATTACCCTCTAATACAGGATGATCTCACCTATATGTGGGATAGAGAAAACAAATAAGAACAAACAAAATTTAAAACTAGCTGACAACAGAAACAGCAAGAGTGCGGAGGGAGGTAAAACCGGGAGAGGAAAGGACACAAGATTAAGTTGATGGTTCACAGGTGACAAGGTGGTGGGAAAACCCCAGGGTATATACAACAATGTAAAATATACATAAAATCAGTAAAAATAAAATTATTACCTTCTGTCATAAGACAAAAATGTAAAGTCGCTTGAAAAGGATTATTACCCAAAATATTTTTATTAGTTATATATATATATATTTTTACATCATTGTATACCCTGAGGTTATTTCTCCCTCCTAAACAATTATTGCAAATATAAAGAATTATTACAAATCAATGAGGAAAAAACCCAGTAACTAATAGAAAACTTAGCAAAATAAGCACTAAACAGAACACAGAGTCCAGTCTATTAAGATGTTGGTGATGGTGAAAAGCAAGCTAGGGATGAAAAGACAAAGGCATTATTGGCACTGGCGATGAGACCTTTTCCATCAGGCCATATACAAGCCAACGCTTTGTCAGAAGACAACACCATCACCAGCAGCAGCAGTCTCCTAGGCCTTGAGCATCACTTTTTGAGCACCTGCTTTGTCAGTGAGGAGACCCCAGAGGTGCTGCATGTGGTAAGAGCAGCGAATTCATACAGGCCACAAGATCTACACTAATGTTCCCTTAAGGATTGCCCTCTGATCTGCCACCTCAGGGTGAGTAACATACACATGAGGACCACCGTCCATTCACCCACAGTATTATGTAAATCAGTCTCCAGTCCAAGAAACTATCAGGGCACCCAGTACATGTGGGGAGCCTTCACTGTCCAGGGCCTCACCCAGTCCACAGTCTGTCCAGGGTCCCACCTGGTCAGGACTGGCAGTAAAGGGTTGCCCTGCTGTCCAAAACCGGGCCTTAGCAGAAGGTCCTGTGTCATATTTTCAGCTGGACAGCAGCAGCTACAATGTAACTGCCTCCACCCAGACCGGTTGCCTGTCCTGCTCTCTTTTAGGACCCATAGCACGTTCCACAGGCATCTGTCCAAGCAGCGCTGGAGTGGGGGTCCTCACTCACAGTCCCTGCTTCAGCAGGCCATCGTCAAGCTCCATGATGCCTGCAGCTTTGAGGTTATAAGGTACATGGTATTTCCACTCAATGCCCATGTCTCTGGCCCACTGCTGCACCTGGGGGAACCACTCTATTCCACTCATGGCAATTACTGTCACTTGCCAGGTAGCCATCAGGCTTCCTGGCCTTCTCTGGCTGTGGTCTGCACCGAAAACTGCAGCACATCCACCACCAGGATGCATTCCAACTGGCAACACATACTTCACTCAGTCTCCAGGGTACTCTCACTACTGTCACTCCAACACTCAGTTTCCATGGCCACAAGGTGATATGCAGCCCCTCACACTAGGCCAAATCAAGGTGCTATGCAACCCCCACACTACGCCAAATGCTCTTGGGCTGGGGACCCTGGATATCAAGCTCCACATATGGCCTCTGGTCCCCACTTGTCCCTGGTGGTTGGGTGCCTTGGCCCTTACCCCATCCAAAGGTGAACAGGGCCTCCCTCTGGGCTGAGGTGGGCAGCCAATGGCCATCCAGGCACAAGGCATGTACCTGGACCTGGAACTCCCCACTTCCCCCATTCCAGCAGCCCATCTCACAGGCATGAGCCTCTGGCTCTCCCACCATGGCTCCCATGGCTCTGACAGATAGCATGAGACTACTGCATGCCTATTTAGTGAATCCATGCCTACTCTCACTACTCTCACTAGAACTGCCCACATCTGGGAGGGGGGACTCTGAGGTTGGCTCTCCCTGCTTGGCCTTCTCTGAGGTTGGTCAGCAACGACCCGTGTTTCCCTCTGAGTGGCTGCCTATCTCCCAAGCTGCCGCCATCACGGCAACTATGTCATGTACCCAGTGCCCCACATCATGGCCAGCACTGCTCTGAGCAACACGAATGAGGGTGAGGGGGCACTTTTCAGCACCCTGTCCCTCAGTCCTTCAGTGACACACTCATCGTCAGGGCTCTGAGTGTTCACATTAAACATGACTGTCTCGCCTCAGTCCCGGACTCTGCAGCAGTTCAGTGCGCTTGGCCATTTACTCACGGTCTTGCGACTTGGGCTGGATGGCCCTTACCACAACTCTGACCCAGTCCATTGGGGAGTGGTTACCTGGCCAGGCTGCCAGCTGTTCTGCAGCTGCTGTCCCAGCAACAGATGCTGGGTCCCCAAGGTCACTCTCTCCATCTCCTGGCTGTGCAGACAGCTCTGGCTGTCTCAAGGCCCCACAGATGCAGAAGCCAGACTGCCAGGGGCACTCCTGGTCTCTGACGGAGCTGCTCCCCTACATCCACCAGCTCCACGGGGATGTGTGTGTGACATGTGATGAACTCCGCCATCTAGGGTGGCCCAGCAACTTGTGTCACCACAAGGCAAGCCTGGGACATGGGCCCAGTCACCTCCCCAACTCCAGAAGAGGAGCCTTGTCACCCCGGTGGCGGGCAGGTCTGCCACCATGGGGTGAGCTGGGAGCTCCTCCTTCTCCACCCTGGAGGAATCCTGCATCTCCGAGGTGGTGGGTGGATTTCTCTGGATCTCTCCAAGAAGATTCAAAACGCTGTCATAGTCCCCATACGTTGTCATGCTGCTCATGGACACCGAAAGTCTCTCTAAGCGTGGACAGCCCCTCTTGCTTCACACCCACTGCATCTGTCTGGGCCCCCCTCTATATCACACAGGGCCCCTTCCAGCTGCGTTGGGGATCCATCTCTCTCTGGTCATGGACGGAGACATCTCCACCAAGGAAGGACACTAGACAGTACACCAGTTTATGGCCGGCCACCCACCGAAGTCTTCCCAGGTCTCAATAGTTCCAAGTCTGTCTGCTTCCAATTGTCCTGCTGACTCCACCAGCTGTCGTATAATCACTCCAATCCCAGTAGGTTCACCATTGGTTCCAGCAGTCCAAGAATACTGGAGCCCTTGGAATTAGCTTTTTTAGGATTTTTAATGATAAACAGCAAAAAATGGCCACTCAAGTTTCTCCTCTCTCCTTCCCCCAGGGTGACACCACCCTATTGTCTCCTCCCAGGCCCAGGGGAACCCATTTACGCATGTGCACACCTACTGGGCCTGTCACACAGTCATGCACCAACAGCACAGGTGCTGATCATACAGGCTCATGGAGGAAAAAGCCTGACCAAATAATTTACCCTACAGGGGATTGCTTTGGTTAAGGTAAATTAGCAAGAGTTATGTCATTTACCATGGAAAATCTTAATTTTGTAAAAGAGTGGTCATACAAACAGGTTTATTTGGAATGAGGACAAATTATAGTGAGTTAAATAATGAAGAGAAGGAAGCAGACAGCAAGGCACTTAGAACAATACATACAGCAGAGAGGCCCACAAAGGAAGAGGGACAGAATGATAGGATAGGAGACAGGAACTAAAACACAGGAAGTGTTGGAGCAAGACATCAAGGAGGCAAATAGAATCTAGTCAAAGTCACAAGTAAAAAAGACCTAAAAAAGTAAGAAGCACATTCCTTTGAAAAAAATCAGGAAAACTTGGCATCTATGGGGGATTTCTTTAGAGATTAGTTTTCTAATCCTGGGGAAATTAACCCTATTTTTAAATCTTTAAAAAAATTTCCAACTTTTAGAATGTTCTTATTTTTATATAACATCAATCATATTTGTAGAGTGATTGTTTTCCCTAGGTGTGGATCTCCCATCAGTAATTAACCCCTATACTACCACCTTGCTCCCCTTTCCCCATCCCCACTCTGGTCACTCCAACTCCTCCTTCACTGCACTTTGTAGATGGTTGGAGAGACCCATTGGTCTCTCTTTTTCCTTTTTTGTAGTAATGCCTTTTTCCTGGGTAGGGTCCTATGTTTAAATCTTACAGAAAGACTCCAGAATTGACTGGTCTTGTTCCTGTGAGGACTCCAACCTGTGGGATTCACTTCTTTATAAGCCAAGAGAAAAAGAGAGTAGGAAACAAATATTCCCTAATATGCCCATACTGAAAAAATGGAAAATCATTTTTTCTTGCACCTGGTATGGTGCTTTCTCTTTAAGAACAGTCTCTTGTGATTTCTTCTAGTCTTTTTTTTTTAAGGCAATATCATTCCATAAACACTCAGCAAAAAGTTAAATATGTTAAATCAATACCACTTTCCAGAATTCCTTGTCTTGGTTGCCAACAGCCTATCTGGATGTGAGATAGATGGGAGGTAGGGTAGAGATCAGGGCCTAGAAAAGGGGATCAACAGAAGAACTGTTCTCAAAGTGTGGTCCCAGCAAAACCCCAACATTCCAACATTTGGGAACAGTTAGAAATGCAACTTCTTGGGTCCCCACTCAAGAACCTGCTGAATCAGAAATGGCAATATGTTTTAAGAATCCCTCCAGATAATTCTTACACATACAGAAGATTGAGAACAGGGGTTCTAGGGTGGGAGTCGATAAAGTTCAGATCCTTATTCTGTTGGTCTGCATGAAGTTTGAGATAACACATTTCTAACAAGCTCCAGAGGGTTCCAAGCCCACAAACCATGCTTTGAGTGGCAAGAGTCTAAGATCTGGAGCGGGTGAGGGGCAGTGCTGTATGGCCAGGACTAGTGACCACGATTGTTTAGTTGATGTCTGGGACAAGGATTGGCCCCCTGTCAGTCAAGGTTTCAGATGACAGTATGTCTGGATTGATAGGGAATCCTTTGCTGTCACTTGTCTTAGTTCAGTTTACTTTAGAAAGAAAAGCAAAGTCATCAATTAAAAGAACATGGTCACTATTTTAAGAGATGCATTATTTGCCTTGCCCCCCCCAAGATAACCACTCTAATATCACACCTGTTATTCATTCTCTTGCTTTTATTCTTAATTTTACTAATATATGAATACAAAAACAATAGATAATTCATTGTGCTTAGCTTGTAGGTTCAGTAAATGAAGCCACACTATATTTATTTTGGAGTATTTCCTTGTTGAAATATTGTCACGTTAATGACATATTATTGTCATTAATGACGTAAATATTGTCACTCTCTGATTTCTAGATTTTTCTTTATTCCATGTGATTGCTTTTGTAAATGTTTACAGTTGTTAAAACTTTTTGACTAACTACAAATTATTTTGTTTAGTTGATATTTGTACACAAGCATACATGTTTAAAAAGCCACAGTTGATATTTGTACACAAGCATACATGTTTAAAAAGCCACAGTTCTCCCTTTCTAGGCGTTCCACCCTTTTTTATTTTGCTTTTATTTTGTCTAATAAAGCATAGAAATGGCAATTTTCAATATACTACCTACCCCTCATGTTCTCCTTAGCAGAGTGTTTTGAAAGTTTCTGTATTATATTTTCTGCAGATTATTTTGTATTTGAAATATTAAGCTAAAGAGATTTCCATCTATTTCCTGATAAACCCAGGTTTGTTACAATTTTTAGAGACTGTAGTCTCCAGGTTCCCCCCCCCCTTTTTTTTTTTAAATATATTTATGTTCGTGAGATTGTTCTATTGTTCTTTCCCAGCTTTCTTTGTCTGGTCTTCATATGAGGTATATAAATCAGATGGAGAGTCTTTTTGCCGCCGTATTTGTTTCCATTCAAAATTATTCTTCCTGAAATGCTTCATGGAACTTCCATGATTTGGAGTTTTTGTGGGAAATGTTTTGACTAGTCTTTGCAGAATGTGTTGTTTTGTTTAAAATCCCAAATTAGCTGGGTGGAACTCTTTATACCAGTGTACCTTCTGAACATACTCTTCTTTTTGCTGTTTTTGGACTAATCCTTTTTCCTTCTCTTGAGGCTCTCCTAAAGCATCTCTAAAATGTGAAAAATCTACGCCAGCTCTCGCCCGGTGAGTGGAGGGCGGGAGCCTTGATCTGCTGACACAGCTGGTTTGTAGCGTAGAAACCAAAACGCGCCCCTCTGAGCCCCAGTCGGGGTGGGGGAAGGGCGACACCCCGCTAGGCTGTATTCAAACCCACGGCATTGCCTACGAGCCTTGCAGCCCCAGAGGGCGCCCAATGCGTACCAGTCCCGCCCGCGGGTTCCGTCCTGGGTGAGGCGTCCGGATGCGTCCTGTGAGCTTCGGCCGTCGGGGGACATTGGGGCGCAGGACGGAAAATACGCGGCCACTGCCTCTGAGCCACGAGGCAACACGCGAGCGGGGGCGACCCGGGCCACGCGCGCCGTTCCATGGCTCCGCGTGCCGGGCGCCGGGCCTTTGGACAAAGGGTCCCGGAGGATGCTCAGCGGGGCGTTCTCCCGTTTCCGGGCGGGGTCCGATACGGGGAGACGCCGGACTCCAGCCCGACGGAGGCCGTCTGAGCGGGACTAGGGCGACAGGAGGGGTCGTCCCCCGGGGGATGGGAACCCCCAGATGTGTCCTCATCCTGAGCTTTGTACCGTGATAACGGGAAACACTAGCCCCCTATTTTCTGTTCCCTTCCGGCTCAGTGACGCCGGCCGAGTCCTCGCAACACAGGGGTAAAATACAGTAGGGGATCTGGTGTCAAGGGAAAGGCAGGAGGAGAGAAATCCGAATTGCCATTTCGCGAGAGCCTGTCTCACTCGGCCGAGTTGGTGAGTATCAATCAAGGAGTCTCCGAAGGATATCAATGGCAGAAATCACATTGCCCCTGGCAACACGCAGACCAGCCGGACCTAGAGCCCAGATTCTCTCGCACTTGTTATATTTCACTGCTTCCCGTATCCGTGGGACCACGTGGCCTAATGGATAAGGCGTCTGACTTCGGATCAGAAGATTGAGGGTTCGAATCCCTTCGTGGTTGAGCAACTTTTTCCCAGTCTTCTACACCCTTCGGAAACAACCTCTATTCCCCCGCAGCCCCATCCTAAAAGAAATGCACCGGGTGAGGTCTGAAGCTGCAACTTCTAGAGCCCCTTCCGCCTGGTGCCTGAGCAGAGCTCCCTGCAGCACACGGATGCAACGCTTCGGGGTGGCCGTCCCCTCCTGGCGTTTTTTTCTTGCGGGGGTGCGGGGGGTGCGTGGGGCACATGGATTGGGAGCAGCAGGGCTCCAAAATCCAAAATCTGCTGTCTCTGTTCGCTGGGGTCCCGCCGTTCAGGCAACTCCCGATAGTTTTAGCCTTGAAAACCCTCACCCATTGGTGCACACGGGGGTTCAAGAGTTCGACATTGAGATTAAACATTTGACCCACACCACACACACTTGTGTCCCTTAAGAAAGATTGGTCATTTTGAAATGAGCTCAAATGTCGCCCCCTTGCGAAAGGAAAACCTCCCCAGTTTAGGGGGAAAAAAAAAAGTCACAAAGCCTCCTTGTGATTGAGGGGGTCGCCTCCCCCTTATCCCGCCTCTGCTGAGTGGCTCCGCGTGGGGCCTGATTGCTAGGACTTTCCACAGTGTCTGAGGGGTCAGGATGAGACTTGATCTAAGCCAAAAGGCCGAGAAGCGATGAGGAGGAAAGTTCAGGCAGTTGTCTGAAACCGTGAGAAGGTATGAGCACTTTGGGGCCAATAGGAAGCAGCTTCTGCAAAAGTGGGGCAAAAACTCATGTGACTGTTTAGATGAACAAATGAGTCAAGAAGGAATCGCTATTATGAATAATCTCCATTTATGAGCTTATTTGAGTTAATAGAAGTCTTGTTATTGAAAGAATACCATGTTCTTTGGGTGTTAAGACATTCAAAAAATGTCTGATCAGACTCAACTCTTTCACAACGTAGGAATAGAAGAGAGAGGGAGATGATAACCTTCACTTTTAAAATGAATGAAGTATTGAATGTGTTTAAATGAATTATATGTTAAGTAAATATATGTTCTACGTTTAAATGAATCCGTGTTGAGTTGACAAGAGCCTAAAGTTAGCGTATCATTAGAAAATAAATATTCCTGATTCCCACACTGGGAATGGGGAAGCATGCAATCCCCTCACTTGAGGTGGAAAAAGTATTCAGTCGTGGTCAAAACACTAAGCAACTCAACAAGGAAGACATTTTTTTTAAACTTGCTGAGTAACAGCTTTAAAAAATGATAGGTGATATGATTCTCGTGTGTGAAATACTTAATATTCAAAGCTGATACTGAACAATCTCTCTCACATTGTTAACACATCAGCAATTCCATTCCTGTCACTTCTGCTCAAGATTGCAACCTTCATATCTTGCTCAAAAAAGAAAGGGGGTGGGGAGAAGAAATCAAAGGTAAATAGATTGGAGTGGGGAATTCAAAGCTGTCATTATTCTCAGGTGATATATGATTGTAGCCAAAGATAAATGACTAGATTATGCAGGTGCATTCCAATAAACTGATTGTAAAATATCTATTGGGCCTATATAAATGGAGTGATAAGCCACACTGCAGTAGAAAATTATGGCATCAAAGAATAAGCTCTCCATTATTTTTTGCATGCATTGATATCCTTTTTTATTTTTTTCACTCCAAGTAAATCCCAGACTGTGATAGAGAAATGGACTTTATTTATTAAACCATTTTCACTTTTTATTTGAATTAATTACTGGCAAGCTTCATGGGGGGAGGGAAAGGGGACAAGATAGCAGGTAATATGGCCTAAAACCAAAAGTATCTGGATTTGGCTGAAATCCTACTCCTCTTCTGGAAGACTTCCCCTCCCTGTCTCCCCAGGTGGTTCCTGAACTGAACTCCAGGCAAAGTTATCTCTGCCTGAGAGGGTTGGGGATTACCAAGCTTTGAGAACAGTTTTGGAACCTAGAAACTTGTTTCTCTCGACCACTGAGCCCTTCCCCAGCCCTCTCAGCTCAGGGTCCACTCCATGCAAGGCCCCTATCCAGCCTCAGCTCCTTGGAGCCTACTGGGACTCCAGACAGAAAGCTTTTCCATCCCTCACCATTGAGATTCCAGCACTTACTCCCACATACCAGGTAATAAGCCCTGCCTCATAAAATTGAGTTAGCATGTTGTTCTTGAATGGACTCTAGGTTTGTTCACTCAGACATTGCAAATCACACAGACAAGGAAAAATAGTGACGAAGGTCTTCGTCCTCACAGAGCCCTTCTAGGAGCAGAAGCCTGAGTGCCACCCAGGCCACTGGGCCCCCCAGAGCTGTCAGAAGGCATGGAGGGGAAGGGGAAATGTGGGCAGGAGTGGACAAGGCAAGGGCAGTGGGCTCCCTTGTTGTCTAGTATCTGGCCAGGGAGGCACCATCAGGGCGGCTGAAGCAGGGTCGGGAGTATAGAAGTGGCCAGTGGAGGCATGGGCTCTGATTGGTGGGTTTGCACAGGAAAGGCATAGTCACAGGGGACTCATTCACTCTCTCTACTGGGGGGCCGTGGGGGTAGGGAGATAGTTCTTCCAGGATCAGCAAGGCCCCCATATGTCACAGCATCAGGAAATGCAGAAAAAAACTAAACCTATAACACATACGTACAAAGCACAAGACATTGGGTTTGCACTTCATACATGATATTGACATCTATACTAGGAATCCATAGCTCAGAAGCACCATCTCTCTAAGGAGGCAAGCAATAGAAAGAACCCAGCTTCCACATTCCTGTCTTAGGACCTTACCTATGATGCTGCCTCATATATTGCTACTCATCCTTTGTCATCTGTGAACATTAACCTTTTTTTACCTTATTCAAATGCCCCCCCTTTTTATAACCCCCAACCTGTGGTTCAGCTGGTTGATAAGATCAGATCAGCTGGCCCAAGATGCTACTTTCCCAGACCCGTTTCAAGAGCTTCAACACATTTTTTTAGTAAGCCTGGCAATCCTCCTGAGAAAACAGCACAGGTGCAGAAGGCAGGTTTCTCTCACAGTCCCAACAGAAAGCAGCATAAAGTTAAAATTAAAAACTGGTAACAAAACTAAAGCACATTGCAAGGGGAGGGTGGGAGTAGGGCAAAATCAGGAGAGGTATGAGCACAAAAGAGCATCGTGAGGTCCATGGGTGATATGGTGATGGGAGAACTTTGGGGTATACAACAATGTAAGAATATACATATATATAATATATATGATAAAATAATATATATGTATAAAGTGAAAAGAAAGTCTAAGATAGCAATGAGGATAAGAGCAAATAGTAGAGGCTGGAAGTACATGTCTTCCTGCACTGGAACCCTGTCTTCCCTGGCAGTAGCACCCCCAAAAATCATCAAAAGGTACAGTGAATGTCAGACACCTCAGCCAAATTCCTTTCTGATCCACATCCTGTCAAGACAGGGGGACAGGAGCCAGAATGGGAAGAGGCAGGGTGGGGACAAATAAGGAGAGAGACAGGAGTGATAGAAAATGAGCCTAGGATGGAGCCTGGAGTAAGAGAATAGAGAGGAACACTGACACTTGCTGCTGCCTGCCTGCTGTGGGCAGCCATCTGCTGATGCAGCACAGGCGACCCTCTCCAAAGGTCAGGGTTATCACTGTGGCCTGAGAAAAATAAGTCAGCATAGAACATAAATGATATGCCTAAGTCTGTTGACATAATAAGAAGATAATCTGGGGTTTCACTCCAAAAGTTCCAAAATCCAATGTATTGTCTAATAATGAAGGCTTACGTTATGGGAAAAATGGAAAGGGTGATGCGTGAAGGCAGCAGATAGAAGTGATGTGTGAAGTGACAGGGGTAGTGTGGGGAGAGGTGCAGGGAATTCAGACACAGGGAATGGGTTTGTAACAAGGTGTTCAATATCCATTACTAGAATGGTGGTTGGGTTAGAGCTGAACTCGTTTTGATGTCAGACTGTTCCAGGAAGCATATTAATCACTTATTAATGAAGCCAATATCGAAATACTCTAAGTGCCAGGCATACATCTTGCTACTCAGGATAAACAATCACAATTTCAATAGTCGAAATTTTGAGAAGCTTAGTACAACAGTATGATCCCCTTGTGACTGTCCCATACTGCAGAGTGTGTGTGTGTGTGTGTGTGTGTGTGTGTGTGTTTATGGCAGAAAGGAACAAGGAAAGGACAAATCCACTGTAGCGATAAAAGGTGTTCTGTTACCTTGGACAGAAGAAAGTTGTATTATTTCACACCCATTTTGTTTCTGTCTCTTCTGACAAGGAAATGAACATTTAAAGCAGAAAAATAAAAAGATTAAGGTGAAATATGAAACTGAAACTGTGAGAAGTTAATAGGAGAGCTTTAGCATTTAAGTCTACCCCCCCATAGAAATAATATCTCTGGATATTTGTGTGTAATCAACTGTATTTCTGTAATTTTATCTGTGAGAAGTCCTACAGATAGAAAAAAAACTCTGAATGGATAAAGAGGCTAAATACAATTATAAAGTCTAAAAAGGCAAACTTAATTTAGAAATTCTGTGGTTTTGTAGTGTTATTTTTTAATAGAAAACACCTAAGACTGGTGGTCACACGGTGAAGCTTAGTTTATTTACAAAAGACAACTCTTAAGAAAACACCACCTAGCTAAAGTGAAATCGCAGTCTGATCTCTTCAGACAGGTGTTATTACACTGATTTGATTGAAGATACATGAGTTGAATGAATCTACATATGGTTTAATGCTGGTTATGATGAACAGAACTCTCTTTACAAAATGACTGAGTAGAAGGTTGTATTAAGCTTGGAAGAAATTAGATGCCCAGTACAATAAAGGAGACTGATGGTAACTTTTCAAATCATGGATTCTGTGTTTTAGTTGACCAAATTCTACACTTACATTTAAGTAGTGCTGAAAACCAAAGAAACTTCGAAAAATAATTATATCCAGAAAATTTAAACATTTAAAATTTACACTTAACAAATTTTTTTCATTTTAAATAAACATTTATGTTTTACATTTTAAATTTTACATTTTAAATAAATGTTTACATTTTAAACAAACATTTACAATTTAAAAACATGAAAAAAGGCAATGAAATCTTGAAAGGTACTTTACTAAAAAAAAGATATCCAAAAGGCCAGTAAATGCAATGACAAGGTGATGGACTTAGTTATCAGAAAAATGCACATTAGTTAGAGACCCATTGTTACACATCAGCACTTAGTGTTAGTCCTAGCACCTCTCTGACTCCCTGAGCCTACTTCAGCCCCAACCTGTCTTAGTTTTCTGCATCTACTGTCAGCAGCTTTTGATCGAAGAAACCTCCTCCAAGGTGGGAGTTGCTCATTTTCCTAACTGCAAATTATTTCACTGAAAATTAGGATAACATATTTTGCACTTTCAAGCAAAACAAAAACCAAGACAGCCATCTATGGGCCAGAAAGAGGATCCTTACAAAGCCTTGTCCTTGAAGATAAATAAATACTTGAAATCAGCCACCATGCTGATCTCAGCCTTCTGACCTTGAGAAATAAATATCTGTTGTCTAACTCAGTTTATGACAGCAAATGTGGAGGTAATGAATATTTAAATTAGCAGTTTTAAAAAGCATGTGTATTGGGTCTATGATTCACTGCATAGGAAAAGTCAGGTGGTCTTTCTGTATCTGTTTAAAAAAATCCCATGGTTTTGTTTTTTATTTTATTAATACGTTGTATTACATCAATTGATTTGAGAGTGTTAAACCAACCTTGTATTCCTGGGATAAATCCCACTTGGAGAGGAAAATTTGGGCAAAACATTCCAAGATTTACACTTCAGAAACCCTTTTGAGGACACATCTGCAGATGCTAAAAAAAAATGGAGGAAAACAAAGTCCACTCCAAAAAAAAATGGAGAGAACTAAAATGATACTTCTACAAAGAGGAAATACAGTCAATTGGCATATGAAAAAATGCTCAATATCACTAATAATGAGGGAAATGCAAATCAAAACCACAATGAGATGCCATCTTACACCAGTAAGATGGGCAACAACAAATGCTGGTGTGGGTGTGGAGAGAAAGGAACACTCTTATACTGCTGGACTGCAAACTGGTCTAAACACTATGGAACATTGTGCAGAGGACCCTCAAACTACTGAAAATGGAACTACCGTTTGATCCAGTGATTCCACTAATGGGAATCTACCCAAAAGATACAAAACACCTGTATTCATATGTTTATTGCAGCACTATTTACAATTGCCAGGATATGGAGACAATCCAAATGCCCCCAAACTGATGAATGGTTGAAATATGTGGTACATGTACACAATGGAATATTATTCTTCAATCAAAGACAAACCTATGTCATTAGCAGCAACATGGATGGAACTAGAGGGAATCATGTAAGGCAGAAAGAAAGAGAAATACTGTACGGTCTCACTTATATGAGGGGTATAGGGTAAACAAATAAACAAACAAATGGACAAGGATAATTTAAAACTCACAACAGAACTGAAGCATAGAGCAAGAGAGGAGGAAGAGAGGAAAATCGGGGGAGGGATGGGCACAAGAGATTAAGATGGTATAGGGGTGTTAAGGTGGTGGGAGAACCTCAGGAAGACAATGATGTAAAATATATATGCACAATCAATTAAAAAAATAAAATTATATTAAAAAAACATCCAACCAAATTGAGACCATCCACAGAACTGTAAATTAACCAATCCCATATAGGATTGTCTTTCACTTTTATATCTTCCGGAATGTTGGCCCTGATCTGATGTCTTTCCTACTGACTTGGATGTGATGAACGGTTGACTCCGCATTTGTCAAGTCCTAGGTGGCAAGGAAAAAGCCTATTATGATATAGGAGCCATAGCCTTTCAGGTCCTTCGGCGACCTCAGCGAAATGTCTCTTGCTTTCATCAGGGTTTGTCTCTCGTGGGGTTAGAGGGGCATAAAAGCTGCTCCAGGTGAGGTTCGAACTCACAACCTCGGCATGGCTCACGGGCGTACTGCCTTATAAGTACCGCGCGCTAACCGATTGCGCCACTGGAGCCGCACCGGATGCGGCCCGGGGTGGGTAGGAATGGATGGAAGCAAAGTTTCTTTTAAAACGGACGAGGACAAAAATATTTCTTCCAATAGCATGAAACAGTGGGAAATAAACTGCCCCTTTCTGACACACGACTTCCCTCAACGGGCCTCAAATCTCCTGCCAAGGAATCTGCACGAACTGTTGCCCGGGGACAGAGTCACCGCTATGGGGATTCTGGCTTTCTGCCCAAACGACTACTTGCCGCACGTGGCTATGCCTGCACCACGAGGGCAGTTCCGTCGAGGGGTGTGTCTTCCGCGAGGAGGGGGGTGTCATGCTCGCTCACTGCTTCTGCGGATTCTTCTTCTCAGCCATGCGACCCTCCTGCCCCTCCACGGTGCCTCCTTTTCACCGGTCAGAGGGCCACCACACCTTTACAGTGACTCGGTCCCCAGCTCTACACCAGTGCGGCCAATCAGCGTGTTGTGGCAGGAATTATAAGTAATGCCTTTTAAGTACCTCGAGTTGGTGTTGGTGTGGCTGGTCTGCTTGTTCCTTCTGACGCGGAGGCAGGAGCAGCTCCTCATCCTGTCTCTTTCTTGAGTTTTGGATAACTGAGCAAAAGTTCTTAAGTCCCTTAGGGAGAGGAAGAAGGATGCCATATTGTCTGTATTTGCTGCAGTGTAGCAGGGTTCTGCTTTCTCACAAGTTGACCTCTCCTTTGTCAGTGATTCCAGGACTGAAAGCTGACTTGGAATCAGAAAGGGAGCAAGGGGTTATGATTTTTATTTTTAAATAGGGTGGCTGCCCTTGGTCTCCTGATTCTCCATCTTTGATTTCTTCCCACTGGATGGACAGCTAGGTGTTTGTTGTTTGCCCATCTGCTTTACTTCTAGGGATGCTGTGCTCTATTCTTCATCTCTGACACTCAACAGAGTTGACTGCCTTGAGATTGTTTCGCTTTATAGTCATTATATCTGCCCTTCCCAGGCCCCCACCACCACCTTCCCTGCCCCATTCTGATATTTGAAGGCTGAGCATTGCCATCTCTAGCCTGAATCACTTCAGGATCTTATAATGACTTCCCACCAGAAATGGAAAATTCACTCCAACAGGCCCACTTTCCTGAGCTTTTGATCCCTTCTTCCTGCTGTGGCAACACCAGTTCTGGTCCCACTACTCCAAGCAGGGGAATCCTAGTGTGTGGAGTTCTAGATGCTGAGTGGGTGGCAGAGGTAATGATGTTCAGAGAGCAGAAGTCTCAGCATCATCCTCAAACAAGGACATGCTGACCCTGACTGGGCTGCTTCTAACAGGCTCTGGATGGGAGTGGGGGGTGTTGGGAAATCTCAGGATTTAGATGTTCTGGTGCAGCCAACCAAATGTCTCCATTCAATGTCCAAGGTTCTATTATTTTTCCATTAAAGCCATGACTGAGTTGATCTATACTGGGAATCTGACCTTCTTTGGAGTTCTAACACTCCTATGATTAAATTGTGGATGTGAACCTTAGAGCCTGGTGCCCTTAAGGTATAAGATATGTGAGGTTCCTGGCCGGGCATGGTGGTGCATGCCTGTAGGTGGCAGCCTACAAAGCCATGGCAGGGGCCAGGGATTGCAGTTCAAAGGGGCATGTAGCAAGACCTAGTTCCAAAAAAAATAGCTGGGTGTGGTGGCACATGCCTGTAATCCCAGCTACCTGGGAAGCTGAGGTTGGGGATTGCTTGAGTCTGTGGTACCCTGGGCAATATGAGCCTGCGGTTCCATAGCGCAGTGAAAATAGCGAGACCTAGTCTCAAAAAAAAAAAAGATATGAGAGGTTCCTTATATGTGACCACAAAGGCATTCTGTCTTTCACAGTTCATCTTCACGGGATGAAGCATCACCCTCAGACTTTAATCATCTCCTTCCAAAGCATCCTTTTGCTCTAGTAATGACCATCCAACTCCACTTCCTTCTGTAATTATTCTTTCTCTATGCCTCAAGTTCCCTAAATATCACCTCTGTTTAGTGTACCTCCTTCTACCAGTGTAGCTTCTCAGGTTAGAGTTCAACAATATCTGTGAAAGTGCTTTGTGCCTGTGATGAATCGTGCTCACCCATTCCTGTCAACCCGACGGTAGATGATTTAGCTTCAAACACCTCATTTTAACATCTTTCTCTGATCACTTTGGTACCAACTATTTCAAGTTGGGTTCCCTGGGAAGCTGGAAATTTGCATCAAGGGAGTTTATTTTAGCATCAATATGTGCGATACAAAGAAGTGTGAGTTATCAGATGGAAATTTGGGGCTGAACATTTTCAAAGGCATAAGGTTACTCCTTGAGGGTTTCTGCTTCTGGGATGAGCCCTTTATAGATGCCCTAGGTGAAGAAACCAGAGTTTGGTTTTTATGCACCTCACTAACACCATTAAATGTAGACTGCTCCAGGAAAGGGGTCATCTTGATGACCTTAGTCATTGAATGCAGACTGCTCTGGAAAAGGCATCATGACCTTTGGGAGGCAATTCCTAAAACAGGACAATCATGGTGATGCATTGGTGACAGCCTTTAGGATTCTAGGAGGGGCCTCTATGTTCAAGGACTTCAAGGAATATGGGCAATGCACCCTTTGTGATAGAGCAAGAAAGGAGGAGAGAAGAGTTTGAGCACAGGGTAGGATTTGAAAAGCACCAGTGATTCCAGATGCTGCAGAAAATATTTTATTGGCAACAGTGCCAGGGCTGCTTTGACAATGAGGAGTCTTGGGCTGAGAATGCAAGTCCACCCCATTTGAAGGAGGCACCACCCTGGTGTGCATCCTCAACATGCTGAACACCAGGCAGGAAGCAAAGTGTTCAAATACTCCAAGTTAGAGAGATTCTGGGTCCCATTATGAGGCAGACACCCTTCCTCCACAGGAGGTGACTTCCCACCTCCCACTCTGCATGAGAGATCCCACGGGAGAATGATATTAACAGGGGTGTCAGAGATAAACACTGAGCCCAAGGGAGTTGGAAACTGACAACATGTGCTTGTCCTAGGAAACGTGTTAGAAGGTGGAATGTAAGTTGTACAATTTTCACCCCACTGCTATTTCTCCACCTTTAGGGTAAAAAGAGGAGGGGAGTCAGAAGGTCTAGGAACATCTCAGGAGGTGGTGGCATAGTTTTCCTTTGATGGATGGGAGTTACTGAATCTATTATAAGGGCTAAGGAGGTAGGATTCCCATTCTTTTGTTCCACATTCTCTTGCGAGGAGAAATGTCTTAGAATATGTCTACGTGGTAGAAAGTGGGAACCCAGACAGCAAAGAGGTGATTTAGTCAAATGGAAGCCATTTAGATGTAGGAAACACCTGTGGTGAGAACCCGGACTCTTCCATGGATGAGTCTTCAGGTAAGAAACAGGATGGAGCATATCCCACCCCCTCAGTCTTCCTATTTCGTTTTGAACTGCCTTAGGTAAGCCAGGATGTCTGCCTTCACAGAGCTCACGGTCGTCAGGTGAGACCAACGCATGACAGGGATCCCATCAGGGCCCACCAGGAACTTTTCAAAATTCCAGCGGATGTCATGGACCTTTATAGGGTCCCAGGATATATGTTTTAACAAGCCCAGAAACTCCGAGGGGTGAGGACAGGCATGCTGGAAAAGGAAGATGAAAAAGAGAAGTAAAATCATTTCTGTTTCTATGGTCCAGGCTATCTCCCCCCAGAGGCAGCCCACTCCCTCCTATACCTGGATATTTCAACTGCCTGTGGTTCTCAGTTCTTTGAATTGCCACTACACTAACTCCCAAGAATGCTGCGAGCAATAGGGAGATGTCTGTTCCCTCTGTCTCTGCTCGGGGCCCCAGCCAAAATCATGCTGCTGGTGGTAAGATAGACCACTTCTGAGTTGTTAGTTTCTTTCTCTGCAAAGGAATTAGGATGTGGCTTCCCACGTCTTAGGTTTCCTCAGGGCTGCAGCATTTCAAAAATACCTTTAGAGACCAACATATGGTCACCAAATTTTGCTTAGTCAAATAAGGAAAAGTTTCAAACATCATCACTGGATCATTTCATTTTTAAAAGAACACTGTTAGACAAATGATCTTAGAAAAAAGGGCAACTGAGTTTATGAAACTTTCCTTACACTGACCTATTTTCTTCAATTCACCAAGAATGCATAAAAACATGGGCCAGCCTTGACCCACAGTCCAGCACTTAGTAATAATTGACTCTGGTGACATCCTCAGACAGTCTCCACATGTAAAAGCCATTGCTAACAGCTGATCATAGGAATGAAACATTCAACAAAAGAAAGGGAAAGAAGGGACAAGACAGGGGAGGGGGGGATATGGGGGAATATGGTGACGGATCTTGAGTGATATGGCAGCGGGAGAAATGGGAGACCACAACAATGTAAGAAAAGAAAGTCAAATCATTTTTCTAAATAGTAAAAAAGAAAAAAAAATAATAAAAGTCCACGTTACAGAGAGTTCTAGTATGAACTTATCAAGGAGCAGAAATGTGTCTTATTCATCTTAATTTGCTTGTCACTTAGCAAACTGCCTTGCATGTGGCAATCGAGACTAGTGAGTGTGTAGATGTCAATAGCTAAGAGACAGCGGCCCCAGTAAAAGCTGTCACTCTACACAACTCTGCCCACAACACAGATTCCAGCCCCAGTAATAACAGTCTAAACCTCAGTCCCCAGGGTCAGGGTACCCTCCCCAAGTCTCCCAAAGAGTCCTGGGCACCCCCTTTCCTGACTTGAGCCCTGCGGTCCACTTCTCCCACTCCAGCTCTGCACCATTAGTAATATCAGGGGCCAATGTCAGTAATTCACTCACCTTCAAGAAGGTAAAAACTTTCTGTTCCTTTTCACCATTCACATTCCCTTTCTCAAAAAGCTGGAAATTAGGGACATATCCTTTCCCTGGCCGGACATATCTGCAATGAGCCATAATAGTTCAAAGAAGCTCCAGAATATCAGAGAGCAAGTTATGCTGGGCACCGGGATCTGTGCCCTGGGAAAGGGGCAAAAGTTGTGGCGATAGACCAGGCAGAGATGGGAAAGATGGCGAAGGCCAATTTTTGGTTTTCTTTTTTTGTCATTTGTTTTTTGCTCCCACCCCCACCCCCCACCCCCGTTTACTTGATTTTTTTATTCTACCATGCGTTCTGTTCTCACTACCCCCACAGAGGGGGGCTCTCTGGATACCGCCACACTCAAATCAGGAGAGGTAGAAGTTAAAATCAGCTGAAGATGCTGCTGAGCAGCTTCCTCTCCCAGCCATACAGGAAGCCCCAGGTGAAGAGTGACTAGGGGAGGCAGGTGGGGCCTCTTCTGGGGTTTCAAGCACTTACTTTAGTCCTGGAAGGATCTCTGAATTCTCTCCTGGTTCTTGTTTTCCAAACTGATTGCAGGGAAAGCCCAACACAACCAGACCAAAGGAGAGCAGCTCCTCCTGAAGTGCATTCAGTTCTGTGTATGAAGAAGGAACAACATGGCAGCCTGGTGGGAAACTGCCCATCTAGACAGATGCCCAGAGGCTCTCACTTCACAGAAGAGGAAACAGGGCGGAGAAGGAAAAACATCTCTAGATCAGGAAGACTCTTAGTGGCTGTGCGGAATTTAGATTCCAGATGTCCAGACATGAAACACATTTGAAAATCCTTTATTGGAGCACAGTCTTGATGTGGTAGGGGGTACCTGGGGGGCCCTTCCTTAGAAACAGGGAGGCCCAGGACTGATTCCAGAGAATTTTCTGGCTCTGTTTCTCAAAGATGGGGCCCAGTCACCTTTATGATTCAGCCACGTTTATGAGTCACAGGTGGGATGACTGCATATGAAATAGGTACCTGCTAGGGAATATAGTATAGAAGCTTCTCAAAAGCATAAAATTGGATCTATTATCAAACCCACTTCTGGGTATATGTGCGAGGACTGGAAGCAGGGTCTCCAGGAGATTCATGCACAGTGACTCCCCTCACCACAACTTAGACTGGGAGCAGCCCAGCTGTCCATCAATGGGCAAATGGATAAGCAAACTGTGCTCTATTCTCTAAACTGAGATTCTATCACACACAACAGCCTGGACAAGCCCTAGAGGCATGCTATAAAGTGAAGTAGAGCAGAGAGACAAATTCTATGATTCCCCTTAGGGTAAAGTAGTGAAATGCAGAGAAACAGCAAGTAAAATGGTTATTGGACAGGATACTGAGAAAGAGAAAATGAGGGTTTCAGTTTACAAGATGAAAAAATTTTAGAAACTGGTTTCACAACACTGGTTTCACTAAAGTCAATATTTTAGAATTGGGACTTAAAATGATGAAGATGGTGCACTGTGTGCATTCTTATACCACATTATAGCATATTACATTACAGTATGTTCTCTTTTTGTTTGACCAGTTGGAAATAAAAGTTCACAAGGTGGTTTTTATATGAAGTCAGGTTCAGATATCACTGCTCACCAGCTTGTCTTCCTAGCTGAGCAGTTGGTAGCATGAGCCTTTTTTAAAGGCAAAAGACACAGACCAAGAAAATGAATTTCTGTCCTCTGTTCCTGGGTGGAGTGGAGTCAGCCTGACAGGGGCCAAGAGGTGCAGAGAAACTCCATGCCAAGTTCCAGTCAACACCATGTCGGTTCTTCAGCAACCCTCAGGATGATAAAGACACTTGCAACGTAATAATACCCATTGGTATGCCAAACATAAATTTCTAACCACCTCCCTCCAGTGCCAGGAAGTTTTCCAAATTTTCTCCTCAGAATTTTATGATCATTCTCTTTGTTAACCCTTTCTGAGTGAAGTGCTTTCAGTCCCCTGACAAACTCTAGCTAGTTCCCCCAAATTCTACTCAGTTAACATCCTCTTCCTTGTTCTTTACAAAGAAAGGTTGTGGAATATTATTCAGCAATCAAAAAGACAAATTTGATGCATTTGTTATCCTTGATAATATGGCTGGACCTAAAAGGAATCATGGTAGTGGAAATAAGCCAGAAAGAAAAAGAGAAATACTGGATGATCTCATCTATATGCCAGATATAGGGAAAACAAACAAATGAAAGGACAAATGAAACTTAAAACTAACAAACTGTTAGCAGAACTGGAGCATGGGGGAGGGGCGGAAGTTGGGGGAGGGATGGACACAAGAGATTTAGATAATGGTTCACAGGTGACAAGATGTTGGGAGAACTTTGGGGTATACAAGGATGTAGTATATATGAGGTTGTCCCTGATTTTACCTGGTTCCTCAGTGCCCTGCCCACAATCTTTCCCTCTTGTCTTTAGTCACTGCAGTTCACTTCCTCTAAGAAAAAGAAGACACATAAGGCCATGAGTCTAGTTCTAGTCTGTGAACCCCTATTTCTCAGTTTGCTTATCTGTTAAGTACAGAATGGACAATGAATAAACTCATGCGTAAAGTCCCTTAACAAATTGGTAAAATATTCTGGTCCTTTACGTGTCTTTTGAAAGAATGAGAAAATGGTCTGAGCTCCAAAATATGTTATCAATTCAACAGAGCCAAGTGGCAGACAGTATTCTTGGCAGAATACTGCCAATACTTGGCAGAAGACAGAAAAAGGAATTGAGCTATATCTTTTGTAAAAGACACTGCTGTCTGAAGGGAAAGTAAGAGGATAGAAAGGCTCATCATGTGAAACCCTGTAATTTCTTTGGAACTAACACCTTATGAATTCCCATTCAAAACACATAATAATTTTTAAAATGTTCTCGGTTCAAATATAAGAAGTATGTTTGTCTTGTATAAACTATCCCATTCACAAGTCATTGGGTTTTACATCAACTGTCCTACAATTTAAGATACAATTCTTCATTCAACAAGCACAGAGAGGGAGAAAGTGTCGCTAAAAGGAGGTGCTGAGTTTAGAGAGGTGCAACAGATCTGCTGGGTCAAGCATTGAAGCTGAGTGATGTGGGCAGTAATCAAGAGCAAAGAAGGGGAGGAGAGTAAAGCAGGGTAGGCTGGGGAGAGGGATTCTTAGATCTTTTCTGCTTCCAACTGCTCATTACAGCCCTTTATTATGAAGCTTATCAATACATGATGTGCAAGAAATTTGTCATTACATGGTGGTCTTGTTATACTAAGGTATGCTCATTAGTTTCAAGGATAAACAGATGCTCTCAGCCAGATGTGAGAAAGTACAATCTTTTAGCTCTAAGGATAGTTTTTCATAATAGATAAGTTTTTATGGCACAATAGTATCAGAGAAGAGCACAAGACAGTCTTGGACATGAGCGCTGCTGCTGAGAGCATGTGGGCAGTTGCATTCAGCTGGCACCAACCCAGTCCCAATGGCATTCCAGAAAAACGGGCTGCTCAAAGGCATATAGCTAGCTGTTCAGTTCCCCAAAGAGTGGGGTATTTGCTTCTGACCTCACCTGTCCTCCAGCTCTCACCCCTGTCAATGCCATTCCAGTTATGAGGTCCCTACCCCTCTTTTCCCTGTCTTTGTTAGTTACCTACAGAACCCTGGGAAAGTCTCACCACCAATCCTATCTCCAGTGTTTATCAAGGACACTTGACACTTCAGCTGCTCACTTCCCAGTTAGACAGCAATTCTGCTGGAAAGCTCAGAGGCAGAGCAGGGGCAGGACACGGGGAAGGAATCTGCACACTTTTCTATTTAAGTTCAAACAGTAAATGCATCTCACTCTGAGGATCAAGTGGTTTCCTCTTCCTCTACAACTCATGCAACTAACTACTTGACTTTGCCTTGAAATGTAGAATCAGATAATACACAAATCAATGGGTATGACTGTGTTCCAAGAAAAGCTTGTTCATGTAAACAGACTGGCCCTTGGGTGACTGTTTACTGACTGAGCATCAGGAATGAAATCAGTTGCTTCACAAGTATTTATTTATGATACACAGCATAATAGCCCAAATAGTGTTTAGAATATAATGAGCTGGGAAACTTATCATTGAGGAAATGTGACCACCACTTCTTACCTGGATACTGTGCTGTCAGCCCGCAATATGTGGCCACGTTGACAAAAAGGATGTGCTTGCCCGAATATTGTTTGAACTGAATTCTCTCCTTGCCATTGAGAGTGACAGCATCATAGTCGTAGATCGTGCCTGTCACATCTTTGTAACAATTCCTCTGGAAATTTAAAGAAAGATAATTTTAGTAACAACAACTCTTGGCATCTGTGTCATCTTTCAAAGAATAATACACACACCATCTGAGAGCCAGGAAAAAAAAACAGATGTCTAAAGTGTCAATAACAGGACTGGAACTTAGGTCTTAGGGCTTGAAAGTCAATAGCTGCTTGAGAGACCATCAGTTAGGTCTTTTCCTATTATCCTCAAAGAGGGAAGGAGCCAGGAAATGTCTGGATGATTGGAAAAGAGCAGAGATTCATGAGTTTGGATGTGAGGCTAAATAGAAAAGCATGTTGCTATTTGAGAAGCAAGCACATGAGGCTACTCCTGGATTGAAGGCAGCCCAACTGGACACCCTAAGTGAAGGGAAGGCATTAATGGTCTGAGTATTTCAGGATAGACTCATTGCATTTTCACTTTCCCTAGGTCTTCTGATATCTTACTCCATTCATCACATGGTGATGTAGAAAGAACTCTGGCCAGGGAGTCAGAAGATAATGTTAGCTCTTTCCATTAGTGGCCTTAGGTGATGTCTGAAAATGGCTCACTACTCAGTTGACCTGGAAACACTTACAAAGTCAAGAGAATCAAGACATTCAAATCTTCATGTTCATTTTCAGAACATTCAGAAGGCAGCAATGCTCACCACTGTACCATCAATGTATGCCATTTTAAGAACATTTAGGAAAATGCCCAGGCCACTAAGAGTGTGCATATCCAAAAAGGCAGCCGGTACCTGAAGGATGTCATCTACAGAAGCTGTGTGCCATTGGTTGTTACTGAAACAGGGTAAAAAGAGACTTTTTGTCTTTACTTAACTGTTTACCCCTATCTGCTTGCTTCTTTTTCTAAAGCAGGCTACAAGCAGTTCCTTTGCAATTACCTTTAACCTTAACTGGATACAGCTATCTGCCTGCTTCTCTCTACAAAGCAGGCTACACACTCTTTATTAGCATTTTTACTGATCACCTTTACCATTGATATGCAAACATCAGCTACCAAGCTTCTCTCTGCTTTCAGTTTCAAAAACTGCAGAAAAGAAAAACTTTAAAACACAGTTTAAACTTTCCACAACTGAAACAGGGTATAAAGAGACTTTCTGACTTTACTTAACTGGATACACTTATTTGCCTGCTACTTTTTCTAAAGCAGGCTACAAGCAGTTTCTTTGCAATTACCTTTAACCTTAACTGGATACAGCTATCTGCCTGCTTCTCTCTACAAAGCAGGCTACACACTCTTTATTAGCATTTTTACTGATCACCTTTACCATTGATATGCAAACATCAGCTACCAAGCTTCTCTCTGCTTTCAGTTTCAAAAACTGCAGAAAAGAAAAACTTTAAAATACAGTTTAAACTTTCCACTCGTGGGTTTTTACCACCATCCCCAGCCTTCTCAACCAAAATACCAAACCAATGTAAGACTATCAGTGCAGACTAATTTATTTTTAACGAAATGATTTTTAGTTATCCTAATAATTACAAAAGAAACATGTAAGACTCAGAATACAACATTGTCCAAAACCTTTTTTAGTATTGTCTAAAGTCCTTTCCCAGATTGCCCCAAAATCCTCAGTCTCTCAGTCCTGATCATCTCACCAATGTCCAGACAGAGTCCATCTCCAGACGCTTAAAGACATGTTTCTTTGACTGCTCCTTCTTGTCTTTCATGCTGTCTTCTCCTTGTCACCTTTAGGTAGCAGGAACTTTACGGTGCTAAACCATTAAAGTTTACTTTTTTTTTAGGCCTAACTTTTGCACGGCCTCTTTCAAACACAAATCAAACTCAGCAAAGCAAACTCCAACACGGAGTTCAAATCTGCAAACTCCTTAACTGCATTCAGCACACATGCTGCCAGTCTGGGTCAGCCGAGGGTTGCAGGTCCTCGGTGGCCACATGGCCAAGCTCACATGGCTCACATCTTTACAAGATGGCCATTCCCATCTCCTCTCTATATTGGAATCCCAATCCAATTAAATCCTAAAACAAACCCCCCTTCTTTGTTTGCACACCCTTTATATACCCTGATTTCCCGCCTTTCAGGAAATCTGTTTTACCTTAACTATTTCACTTCTTTCTTCCCCCTGCATCCCCCTAAAGGAAAATTCCAGCTAAGGCCATTCCCCCATTTTAACATCACCTGTCCTTAAAATCTGCAATCTTAAACAAAAGACAATGGGGGGGGGCACACCCTATCATTACCACGGTGAGTGGGCAGATGTGCCTGGACCAAATAATGGTACTGGACACAGGAACACAGGATTGGTTGCCCAAAGAGAGTTTTCATTACATATGTTTAAAAATGCAGAAAATAATGTTGAATGTAAGTGTTTAGATGTAGAGTCTCTGGTCATTGAGTACATCCAGATGAACAAAGGTGCCAGGATGCACCACAGGACTCACAGTGTTTCCCCCACCATGTGGAGATGACCTGACTGGTAATACCAGATTCTTCCTACACCAGACGAAGAGGTTGCACAGAAGAAAAAGATACCTGAAACAGCAACTTAGGACCCAGGAATAAGTTCAGCATAAAATATGCTAAAATGGAAATAAAAGGGAAAGCAAGGGGTGAAACAGAAGCCAATATAATTGTCAACTTTATTTGTGAGTCTAGGAAATGTCATCCTTGGTCCTCAGTTCCCCCATTGGTAAAATGAAGACTTTGATAAAGATACCTATCTGATCCTCAGGTTGTCTTCCAGGTTTAACAAGTGAGAATCTACTGCTAACCTCTCCTTAACTAGTTTTTGTTCTCTCATCACCTCTTGCTCCTCTGATGGACTTGCAAGTACAACAGTTTTTGGTAACTCCCAATAAAGGAGATGGAGAGCTCAAAAGTTCATCTGCAAGCAGGGTACTAAAACCTGCCCAGCACCATCCAACTTTTTACACTCCCAGCTCCCCACACCATACACAGAGACATCTAACCTGCCTTGTCATCAGCTCCAACCAGCCTGCCCCTCAAATCTGAATGTTTGGACAGAGTTCCACACAGAAAAAAGTTCTGCATGAAATTCTCATGACCTGATCTTAAGCTCAATTCCTTTACCAGGCAGATCTTGCCTTATTCTTCCTCTGTCTCTGTCCACAGAGTGCCTGAAGGTTCCGACCCCACTGTGCTCACCAGCCATTCCTGAACCCTTTCTCTAGAATGGGGAAGCTGGTGAGAGTTACTTATGGAATCTTGGCATATAAACAGGAGTATAAAAAGGAAGTGACCTGTCAAAACCACTCAGTGAGAAAGAATGCAGTGGGGAACTGACCAGAGAAGTGAGAGAACAAAATTCTGACAAGGAGGGAGTTGATTAACTAAGTTCCTGGAAATGCAATGGACTAAAAAGGATTTTAGTCAAACACTGTGTTCCCTACTAAATAAGGAAGGGTAGAACAAAAAAACCATTCTCTAAACTTCTAAGGCCACCAGTTCTATAAACTAGCAAACAAGGTTGCAACTACTTATTGCCTATTCTCAGGAAGAAAGACATTGTTCTCTTTGCAGGATCTTGTACTCTTCCCTCCATACATGTACTCATGGACACGAGCAAAGCTAGACCTATATAAAGGTACTATTACATGAAAGCATCCATTGTTCCATGGTGCCTGGTTCCAAAATAAGCAATGTGCCTTGTCTCTGTCTAATCACTACAATGAGAATTACTGAAAATCATGTTAGGTACAAGAATCCCAGGACTAAGAGAAGCTCAGAGGTTGGAGACTCCTTGTAGCTCAGCTTACTTCTGAGTCATAGTTGCTCCCAATTTATTTAAATCTGTGTGATATGTCTCAACTAATCTCTGAACTCAGCTTTTGTTAAAGCAAATTCTATACCCCAGGGTTTCACACTCAGTTACACAGAACTGGGTAACATAAAAACCTTATCAGTTCTCAAAAATAAGGAATGCCCTGGAGGTAATCTAGTCAGCTTTAGAGAAGGAGGAAGATCTTAATAGCCTTGCTTTTTGCAAAACATTATTTGTGTCATGGTTACTATTAGTTCTTGATTGAAGGGGGAGAGGGCAGTAAGTCAAAATTCTTTTGAGTCCCCCTAAACTTAACTACAGCTATCCCTTGGTATCTTTATTGTGGGGGGATTGGTTTTAGGACCTCAGTGGATACCAAGGATGCTCATGTTCCTTATAATTGGCCCTTCCTCTCTGTGGGTTCTGTCCATGACAGTTGAAGTTGGTTGATTAAGTGTTTGTTTGTTTGTTTGTTTGTTTGTTTGTTTGTTTGTTTGAGACTAGGTCTTGCTATTTTTGCCTGTGGAACCGCAGGCTCTTGTTGCCCGGGGTACCACAGACTCAAGCAATCCCCAGCCTCAGCTTCCCAAGTAGCTGGGATGACAGGCGTGCGCCACCACACCCAGCTATTTTTTTGGAACTAGGTCTCACTACGGGCCCCAGGTGGGACTCGAACCGCGATCCCTAGCCCCGGCTGCTTCATAGGCTGAAGCTTACAAGCAGGAACCACAGTGCCCGGCCCTGGTTGATTAAGTGAACGTAGAATCTACACACAGAAAACAGGTACATAGACCCAGGCAGTTTTAACCATGCTATTCAAGGGTCAACTCCTTTACCCACCTACCCATAAGGTAGATATTGTCACCCACAAACTCACAATAGAAAGTTGAGGCCCATAGAGGTGAATTGTCCAAGGTCAGGCACCATGTTGAATGAGTTTTCTTGCCCCTCACTTGATTCTCTCTCTCTTCCACACATGTTTTATCAACAAGGCCACTGAGCCATGAGCTGAGGCTAGGCACTGAGGCCAGCATCCAAGACTCGTGATTCCAAACAGGGGGAGTTTTGGTCTCAGTTCATGTTTTCTTAGTTTGTTTCTCTGTTGACTCTCCACCATTCTCCATCCCTGATACTTCAACACAGTTTGCTGCTCCTCTGTGGGCTTGCTGCTGAGCGGCAACTCAGAGTCCCCAACTCAACCTGCTCTCCACCCCTCTTGACGCCAGGCTCGGATGGGGACAGTAATGTGGCCTCAGGGCGGCTGAGTCCACCCCCACGCGGAAAGGGAGGGGAGAAAAGCCCGATCTGAGGAGACCCTTTCTTCTCTACCCTCATCCAACTCAAAAGAACGCCTCTTTGAGAAGAAGAAAAAGAAGGTTTAGGGGACCCAGCAAAGAAGAAGGAAGCCGAGGTTGGCAGGGTCTGCAAGAAGGCCTGGAGGCAGGCGACAGCTCCCAGTAGCACTCACAGGAGCAACGGTTAGGCACGCCCCGCCCTCTCTGAAGTCGCTCACCTTGGTGATCTCGGGCCTGGTGTTTGTGGGCAGCAAGCCACCCAGAAGCAGGGGGAAGAAGTAGTAGGCCCCGAAGGGAGCAGGCATGACCTGAGGTACCTACTCTGAGGAGTCCAAGGCTCGAGGCTCCGGTGGCTCTCAGCAGCCTTTTGACCCCCAGGCAGGTTCTGGCGTTGGCCTGCACAGGCCAATCACAGGCGGGCAGGATCCCTGAGGCGTGGGTGGGCATCCGGCAGTGGGCCAGTGCGCAGCCCCCCGAGTGACCCCAGTGAGGACGAGGGATGGAATTTTGCCAGGATGATGAAAAGTTCTCCACTTCTCTCTCTCTCTGGAGACTTGTTTTCTCCTGAGCAGATCTGTGTGCGTACATACTGGTGCACCGGTCAGAGCTTAAAAAAATAAAAAGGTTCCCCCCCCCACCCCCGAGCCAGGATCCCTCAAGCAAGCTGGGGAGCAACTGGCCCCAGGGGAGGGGAATTATTCACAATGGATATGAAGGAAACACACTATGTATCCACTATATAAACGCTTTCAGGTGTTTATAAATCAGTAAGAAAAAACAACCAACCTAACAAAAAAGGGGGTGGGGAGGCTTGCAGATGGTCAGCCTGATAGCATCTGTGCTAGGATACCATGTCCTTCCTGAGCAATCATCAGAGACATTCTACGTTTATTTATCAGATTGGCCAAAGTTGAAAGAGATGTTGGTTCCACCTGGTCAGGTGTAGGACGTCCCTACTCATTAATGGGGGCTCTGGCGGTCCTCGATTTCTGGGAGATCACCCGCCATTCTGCATGCAGTGTTCTTTCAAGGTAAATACGCCTTTTTAAAAACTTTGTGGAATGATCTGAGATTTATAGATGTCACTGACTGTCCACCCAACCCCCTGGAAAGGGACCCACAAGGGGTGGTGGAAATCAGACACAAGTTCCTTAGAGAATAAAAATGCTTCTTGAAGGGTGCAAAAACCCCGTGGATTCCCCAACAATTTTTTCCACCTCAGCGGACATTTTGGAATAGATGAGTGGGTTGGCACAAGCCCCAGAAATTGCTGGGTTTCTCACATCAGTGACAGTTTGAGCCCCACTAACTTCCTAGGAGATTCACCAACATTGCCCCCTTTCCTGTCAACAGTACAGTTTTACTTTTTGACCTCAAACCCTCAGGTTTAAGTTAGATGCACTCCTTATGCATGATCATTTGTTCTTGTGAGGTCCACCTGTTTTGTTACTCATACCTTTTGATTTCTAAAGTCCTTTTCCCTTTCCCCTGTAGGGTATAGGTTCAGTATGCATATCTTTTGTACTTTTGTAAATGTGCATGTTCCTCATCAGAGTTTTGGCTCCTTGAAGTTTAAATTAATTGCTTATTTTCACCCCCAATTCAGCCTTTAAAAGTCAAAGTGTTGAGTTCATCAAACTCTTAGATTTATGGCACCTTATTATCAGGCAATGAAAGATACCCTTGCAATGTTAATTTTTTAAGTTTTGTAGCCAATCCACTCCCATCTTCCTGCCTCTCAGAAGTGGTGAGGAAATGAAGCTGGGACCCCAATATGGGCAGTATTAAAATTAGGCACTGATGCCTAATGTCTGAAAAAAAAGAGGTAAAAGACATCTAAACAGGATAAGGGTACTTTTACTTTGTTGCAAATCCTAGGTGGGGAAGAGTGTATGTATCACCAGAGGGTGTATAGAGGGAAATTGGAGCTTTTGGCTTTTATGAGAGGAAAAAAAGAAATAAAAAAGACAGAAGCAAGGACTAGAGAGAGACTTTTGGGGATAGGAGAGACATGAAAATGGCAAGCTGGTAAAGAGTAGCCCAAGTGACCAGGCTGGGCAGAAAACCCCCTGGAAGAGTGAGCTGGTGGTGGCAAAGAGCCATGGTGGCTGGCAAAAGAGTGACCAGTGTGGAGAGTGTGGCACCACAGCAAGGTGACATGGAAAGCTGGTACCTAGAGATGACCAGGGATTTGAAAGGCTGATTTGTGCATCAGCAATTGTTGAAGAAGTTTGAGAAGGCTTGGAGAAGCAGAAAAGCTCAGAACACTGGTGAAGAAGATGTTGGAGAAAGGCTGGAATTTGCAGAGTACCTGCCTCAGGTTTAAAGGGTCAAAGGGGCACCATCATGGACATGTGCCTTTGGAAACTTTAGGATTGTAAATGGTGACTGGGGTAAGATTGAAACAGGGTATAAAGAAGTGGGCGACCAAAGAAAGGCTTACAGGCCTGCTTCTCTCTCCGAAGCAGGCTACAAGCAGTTCCTTTGCAATTACCTTTAACCTTAACTGGCTACACCTATCTGCCTGCTTCTCTCTACAAAGCAGGCTACACACTCTTCATTAGCATTTTCACTGATCACCTTTACCATTGATATGCAAAAGCCAGCCAGCTGCTCTCTGCTTTCAGCTCCAAAAACTGCAGAAAAGAAAAACTTTAAAACACAGTTTAAACTTTCCACTCGTGGGTCCTTACCACCATCCCCAGCCTTCTCAACCAAAATACCAAACCAATGTAAGACTATCAGTGCAGTGCAGACTAATTTATTTCTAACAAAGTGATTTCTAATTATCCTAATAATTACAAAAGAAACATGTAAGACTCAGAATACTTCAACATTGTCCAAACCCTTTCTCAGCATTGTCCAAAGTCCTTTCCCAGATTGCCCAGAAATCCTCAGTCTCTCAGTCCTGATCATCTCACCAATGTCCAGTCAGAGTCCATCTCCAGATGCTTGAAGACTTGTTCCTTTGACTGCTCCTCCCTGTCTTCCACGCTGTCTTCTCCTTATCACCTTTAGGTAGCAGGAACTCCATGGTGCCGAACCAGCAAAGTTCACTTTCTTCTCAGGCCTAACTTTTGCACGGCCTCTTTCAGACACAAATCAAACTCAGCAAAACAAATTCCAACACGGAGTTCAAATCTTCAAACTCCTTAACTGCATTCAGCACATGTGCTGCCAGTCTGGGTCAGCCAAGGGTTGCAGGCCCTCGGTGACCACATGGCCAAGCTCACATGGCTCACATCTTTACAAGATGGCCGATTCCCAACTCTCCTCCATTGAACCTCTTTCTTTATCCAGTCTCCATATTCGAATCTCCATTCAGAATCCCTATTTTTGTTTGCACACCCTTTGTATATCCTGATTCCCCACCTTCCAGGAAACCTGTTTCACCTTGACCATTTCACTTCTTTCTCCCCCTGCATCTCCCTGAAGGGAAATTCCAGCTAAGGTCATTCTCCCATTTTAGCATTACCTGTCCTTGAAATCTGCAATCTTAAACAGGAGACAATGGGGGGGGGGCACACCCTATCAAGATAACTGGCCATTTGTGGCTTCAAGGACTTTCTGTTTTCCCTACTGAATTCCACTGCTAATAAACCCTGTTATTGAACTGCATCTAACTGGCAACTGCTACGCTTGGGTGGTATGAACCTGAGGGAACCTGGGTGGCAGAAACCACATTTTAAATGTGGCTTGTTGGTAGGCGGCTTCTGCCTTTTTTCTTCATTTTTTTTTTTTTTTTCTTTTTTTGAGATTGGGTCTCACTATGTGGCCCACAGACTCAGGTGATCCTGAGTAGCTGGAATTACAGGCACTGCCACTGTGCCCAGCTGCTTTTGCGAGACCAGGTCTCGTTGAGTTGCCCGGGGTAGTTTCGAACTGGAGAACTCCAGTGATCCCTGGCCTCTTGTCTCCCAGCACTTGGATTAGAGGCGCACACTACCATGACCAGCCTTCTGCCCTTTTTGACCCAATTTTAGAAACAGTGATGACAGACTGGAGCCCTGACAACTTTTGTTAGGTTGCAGCCAAACATTTGGTAAAACTGTTGCCTGATGACTGAGAAAAGGAAATGATTTGATCAAGGGCAGGTGTGAGTGTCGCCTGGAGGCAGTTTTAGGAGGGGAAAGAAACTGCAAGCTGGTGAGAAACAGGAGACCCAAATGAACTAAAGAAGTTGTTGACTAACAAGTGGTCTGTTTCCTGTTTTATTATATTTTTTGTAGTGAAATGAAATTTTTTTTATAATTACATAATTTATTTATATATACATTTCACATCTTTGTAATCCCCGGGGGTTCATCCATTGTCTTCCCTCAATGACTGTTCCCACCCTCTCCTGCTTCCCCCCTCTCCGACCCCCCCACACACACCGAGCTTGTTTGACTTTTTCTCATGATTTTTTTTATTTTTCCTATGTCCCATATATTAGTGAAACCATTTGGTTTCTGTCTTTTTCTTTCTGACTTGTTTCTGTTAATATGATTTCTTCTAAGTACATCCATATAATCATAAAATCATCAAATTTATCACTTTTAATTGATGAGTAATATTCCACTGTGTATATATACCACATCTTTTTCATCCAGTCATCTCTTTTGGGACATTTGGGTTGTTTCCATGCTTCCTGTTTTAAACAACGGCACTTGTTTAAATCACCCAGGGGTGATTAAACAGAGAAATGACAAATACCCAAAAGGTATCTGCTTGAAAAGGCAGCCTGGTGGGCCCACACTACCACCCTACCAAATACCAGACTGACCAAGGTGCCATATTAGGGCAAGATGTGGAATTCTGGGTAATAATTGTCTTACGATTTCCTGGAAGGAAAAGGCTGTGTCCTACCTGTCCAGGGCACAGCTCCACTCGGAACAAACCTCAAAGCTGCTCCCCCATGCCAGCTTGGTCCAATAAAACTTTACCCTCTAGCTCCCCTGAGACATGAGTCAAACACACTTCCGAGCTAGTTACCTTCATGCATAAGCTTTCCTCCCCCTCTCTTTTTTAAATCAACTTGTCTAGTTCACCCAAAAACATACTGATGAATTTTCTCCTAGGTCTCCAGACTCAGCAACTTACTGGGCTTAAGTGAAATAACTGAGATGTTTGAAAAAAATTAGATTCCTTGAGGAGGCTTGGGTTTGTTTCCCCTTAGAGTCCTCCACCCCCTCCTCTCTTCCCCATAAGAGGGCCCAAGCCAGCTCAGCTTCACTTGCTCCTTCACTTTCTGACATCAGCCTTTCTTCCTCCAAAGGATGCTCCTTTCTAACCAAGAGCAGGTGTTAGCATGGCCTGGCTCTTGCTGACTCACCAAAAAAAAGGTGCCTCTACCTCTTAAAACTGAAGTGATAAGGTCTAATTCTTGATGCTCAGGGAATCTGGCATTCACTAGCACTCTCGATAAACAGTACTTTTTGTTATCCCAGATTCCTGATCTCTTCTCAGAGGCCTCTAAGGGCAGGGGGAGGACTAATGGCATCTGTCCAGGCCACCAAAGCTCTTTAGGACAGACTTCCTGTTTTGCCACCTCCCTGCCCACAATGCCGACTCCACTGCCTTCCTGACAATCATGGTTCAAAGAATCATGGAGATTAAAATATTAAGCCTCTAAAATTATACCTTTCAAGCCCTCATCCTTCCCAAGCTATGTGAATCTGGTCAAGGTACCCGCTCTGTCTCTGGTGCTTGTGTGTGAAATTGGGAGAGAATAATATGGACTCCATTAAGAGAAGATGGACTAACTTTAAAAGAAGGGAAATAGTTCACTTAAAGTTTTAGCACTGGGGCTGTCCCAAGGTAAAAAAAATTGTTAATTCTATTGAGTGAAGACACTGAAACAAAAACAGAAAACTGATTTACCCAAAACAATATGTTGAGTATTTTGTAACCATCCCAGTCTGGTCAGGTTCATCATCGGTTCTAGCACCTAAGGAAGGTCAGAGCCCTTGGCATCATCTTCATAGAATTTTTTTTTTTTTTTTTGAGATTAGGTCTCACCATTTTTGCCCGTGGAACCGCAGGCTCCCGTTGCCCAAGGTACCACAGACTCAATCAATCCCCAACATCAGCTTCCCAAGTAGCTGGGATTACGGGCATGCACCACCATGCCCAGCTATTTTTTAGGACGAGGTCTCGCTATGTTGTCCCGAGCGGGACTCAAGCCGCAATCCCTAACCCCAGCTGCTTCATAGGCTGAAGCTTACAGGTATGAGCCACCATGCCCGGCGCTTCATAGAATTTTTAATAATGAACAGGGAAAACCAGGCAGCAAAGAAACAACCATTTGAGATTCTCTATAATTTCTCCTTTGCATTCTCCTGTTTCTCTCCTCCCCAGTGATCGCCATCTCCTCCCCCAGGGTGATGTTACCCTGTTATCCTCTCCTCCCAGGCCCAAGGGAGCCCTCTCATGAATGCACATACCCACTGGGCCAGGCGTACAGTAATGGGGAAGTCACAGCACCCCAGGTGTTAGTCATGGAGGCTAGTGACAGAAGAGCCTGACCTACTCATTTATCATACAGTGAAGCTGGAGTTCCCCATCGCTCCTCCTTGTGGTTATACATCCTTCACAGACTTAGTCACTTTGTCTTCGCTCATCATGTAACTTGTGGCAAGGACAGAAAAGAAACTTTCACCAGAGCTTGACCTCAACAGGGATCAAGAGGCCTAAAACTTCTGCCTTCCCCTCTCTGTGTCCCAGTGTTTCTGTTTCCCTGGAGGCAGGAACTCTGTCCTCAGAAAAGGAGACTCAGGAGCACAGGTTCAGTTCAACTTGCAACATAAAAGTGGGGTTCAGAAAGGGAAAGTGACTTGGGCAGTGTCTCACAGTGTAAACGTAGTCCACAAACAAATTTTATGTTGAATCACTTGCCTTTTCACTCCCCATAATAAGTGTTAGGACATGGTGGAAAGTTCTAGAAACCACTGTTCCTTTGCATCTACCTCTCATCCTTGTATATTCTTAACCTTCTGACCTCCTTCCCCAAACGATGAAGTCTGGGGTCCACATCTAACCAAAGCTGACTGAGACTCTGAATTTTCACCAAGGCATTTGGCCCCCACATGTGGGCTTTCTGAAGGTCTTCCATGAAGGCCAACTGTTCTTCCCCCAACCTGCTCCAGGAACTGGCCTCCTTGGGAGTTAAGGTGGGAAGGCAGGAAAGGAAGGACGTGTACCTCCAGATGCAATGTTCTTGTCAATTATTTCTATCTTAATGACCAGGGGTAGGGTGTGGGAAAGAGTTTTGTGTCCATGCTCAACCACAGAAATTTGAGTACACCACACCATTCAGACTATGGCCTCCCACTTGGAAATCTTGTGCCTTAGGCTACTCCCAAGGAAAAAGAAACTGTGCCACATCACTAACACACACACAGCAAACTGTGACCAACAACTCCACAGAACTGTGGAACACTGAAAATACTTCCATGGAGTTCAGTTTATCTATTTATTTAAAAAGGGGTTGGATCAGAAAATCACCCATGTCCCTTGAAAGGCTGACGTGACTAGCTCATCTTCTCAGCTTCTGAGAAATTCCAATCCCCTATGAAATGTATCCGATCAACTCTTACCCCTCAAGTGATTGGGAAACAAGAGGAAGAATCAAGACATTTCACAAAATGTCAGCTCGTACATGTCTTTACAGATCACATTTCCCAGACTTCAGCTGCATAGGAGAAGCAGATGCTGGATTAAGGGTCACCTCACCCAAGTCCCTACCAGAGCTAGATGCACCCACGAGTGTGCCCCAGGCAGTCTTATTACAGTCAACCAGGCCTGCAACAACAGGAAAACACTTGACTTGACCTAGAAACGCCCTGTGGTCATCAGGCACATCTGAGGTACAGGACTGGCTCTTTCCTAGCAAGATCAGGTGAGAAGAGGCAGGAAATAGTCACAGAGCAAGTGACATTATGCTTAGAGTTGCTTCTAAACAACTCAGTGCTGGCGTGTGTTTGGAGGGGCAGGAAAGCTGATAAGAACAAGTGGGGATTGATCAAGTTAAACTGGATCTTGTTGGTCACAGTTGAAGTGGGTACTGGCTACAGAAGGTTAGTCATACTCTTGTTACTTTTTTACTTGTGTCTGCTAGAGGCTGTGCAAAAGTTAGACCTGAGAAGAAAGTGAACTTTGCTAGTTCGACACCATGGAGTTCCTGCTACCTAAAGGTGACAAGGAGAAGACAGCATGGAAGACAACGAGGAGCATTCAAAGGAACATGTCTTCAAGTGTCTGGAGATGGACTCTCTCTGGACATTGGTGAGACGATTAGGACTGAGAGACTGAGGATTTTGGGGCAATCTGGGAAAGGACTTTGGACAATACTGAGAAAGGGTTTGGACAATGTTAAAGTATTCTGAGTCTTACATGTTTCTTTTGTAGTTAATAGGATAATTAGAAATCACTTTGTTAGAAATAAATTAGTCTGCACTGCACTGATAGTCTTA
>PVHY01005705.1:0-80820 GCA_004024945.1 Uropsilus gracilis | reverse complement strand
AGAAATCATTCTAGCAGAAACGAGCCAGATGGAAAGGGACAGAAACCAAATGGTTTCACTAATATATGGTCAACCAAATGAAACTGCACAAGAGGAGAATGGGGACCAGCTGGAGCGGGTGGGAGGGGGAGGTGGTGGGTGACCCCCAGGGATTGAAATGATGTGAAATATAGATAAATAAATTAAAAAAAAATAAAAAAAAGAAATTATATGAATAACAATGGGGAAACCCCCTTTTTGATTAAATTTTCTTGGAAAACAGTATTATTTTTTAAAAGAAAAGAAACACTTATTGCCACAAATATAATTTGGAGAGGCTCAAAAATCTGCTCAAGTTACCTGCTCATTCCTATTTTAACATGTTTTAGATATATACAATGTCAAACATTTTGCAAAGGAGCAAAAAGTAAAACATTAATAGCAATAGATGATGCTGAGGCTGACTGTGCTCCTAGAATGAGTCAGACACGGAGATAGACACACCACCAAATTCTTCATCAAACCTTCTTTTGAAATAGGTACTGAAATTATTCCCATTCACCTTTCAGTGATAAAGAAACTGAGTTTCACTAAGATTCAGTAATTTGCTTAGTGCTATGCAATTTCATGACAAAGACAGGACATAATCCCCGGAAATCTCTTTGTAGAACTATCTTTTCAGCACTTTTCAGGGAGAACTTTCTAGCTCATAAGCTCAAACCGTGCCTCATGAACCACTTTATAGGGTATACAAGACCAAAGTATTACTATAATAGGGTGCTAGTTGCCCTCTTCTGTGCTGACATGTACACAGAAGAAGTCGGAGCTCATACAGATGAGCTACTTGCTCCTTAGCAAGAATCATAGAAGCCCTGACCTTCCACTAGGTTAGTGGGCTTCTGGTCTTATTGGTCATGTATTCCCAGGAACCAAAAGCCAGTTTTACTTAAGAATGCCCTGAAAAAGAACATTCTTTGTGGATTTTGAATAGATGAATAAAAATTGTTACTTTCATTAAATCTTGACCTTAGCATGTATCTTTTTAATAACTCTTGTCAAAAAATATGGCATGGATTTAATACTCTTCTGCTACCCACCAAAGTTTGCTGGGTGCCTTGAAGAAAAACATTTACACCACAGTTTGAGCAGTGAGCTCATGGTCACTTCATTCAGAGTCCCGTTTTTACTTGAAAGAATAACAGACAAATCATGCTTCAGTTTCATGTTTTTAATAGTTTAGATGTTTAATATTTATGTTTATATCTAATATTTATATTTAATATATAATATTTAATAGTTTAATATTCTATACCATCCTTTCTCTTTCTACCTATCAATGCTTTTATTCATAGTGAAATTTTTGCAGATTATATATAATTGGGTCAATTATTCTTTTAAAAAAAGTAACAAAAAAGTAAAAAAGCAACAAACTACAGATACTTAGATTTTTTTTACTAGAATAACCAAAGTAAGCCTATTGTGTTAAAGAGGTCACTGATACTATTAATAGGTAATAATAAGCCTGAATTTTTAAGAGGAAATATGAATTCTGGAATATTGGTATTCATCATCATGAACTCAATAGTTTCTCAATACATAAAGACAAGATTTTTCTGATGTTGTCAGAGGTTCAGAGGTAATAGTAACACACGCAAATTTTTGACATTATAAAATTAAATGTGTCAACATTTAAAAGAGAACAGATAATTCCCTAAGAGCCAATGCTTGATGTTAAAAATTCATGCATGAGATTCACTCAAAGCACAAGGTAGAAAATTAATGTACCAAATATCAAAAATTAACATTATAACTAACTTTTAAGAAACTGTTACTTGCTGAGTTTTTGGTGTAGAAGTAAAGAAGGTCCACAGTTATCTGCTAAAACTATCAGAATTCTTATGCTTTTATGAGCCACTTAATCATGGTACCTGATAGTCTTCATAAAGTTCAACCAAAACAACATATTGCAACAGAGTGACTATTGAAGCAGATAGAAAAATCAGCTGTGATGCATTAAATTAGACAAAGCAAATTAGATCTGTCCAACAGTAAAACAATGTGATTCCTATGATTAAACTTAGTTTTTTAAAAAATGTTAATTGACAAAAATTCATATGGAATAACAAAAAACCTTTAATATAAAAAGGCCTCCTGACCAAAAAAAGAGAGAACAGAGGCATTACTATTCCAGACTTTAAATTATACTACAAAGGCATAGTAATTAAAACAGCATGGTACTGGTACAAAAACAGACAATCAGACAAATAAAAACAGAAAACCAGACAAATGGAACAGAATTGAGCCCTGATATAAAACATATATAGTCAACACATATATAGTCAACTAATCTTTGACAAAGAAGTAAAATACTTACATTGGAATAAGGACAGCTTCTTCAATAAATGGTGCTGAGAAAACTGGACCAAGACATGCAAAAAAATGAACGAAGACAACTCCCTCATGCCACATAAAAAAAAAGACCTGGATGTGAGATCTGACACCATACAATACATAGAAGAAAACTTGGGCAAATCCCTCCATGAATTACACTTCAGAGATCCACTTTTGGACAGATCTACAACTGGCAAAAAAATGAAGGAAAACATAAAAAGCTGGGACTACATCAAACTAAACGGCTCTGTACAGCAAAAGAGACAACAGACAAAACAAAAAGAAATCCAACTGAGTGGATTTTTGCCCTCCATACAAGTGATAAGGATCTGATAACAAAGATACACAAAGAACTCACACAACTTAACAAAACAAAACAGAAGACCCAGTTGAAAAATGGGGAGAACTAAAAAGACACTTCTCCAAAAAATACAGATGGCCAACAGGCACATGAAAAAATACTCAACGTCACTAGCAATCAGGGAAATGCAAATCAAAACCACAATGAGATACTACTTTACACCAGTAAGAATGGCCCACATTGAAACAAACAAACAAACAAACAAACAGGCAACAACAAGTACTGGAAGGGATGTGGAGAGAAAGAAACACTCTTACACTGCTGTTTGGAATGTAAACTGGTCCAGTTTCCATAGGGAAAGCAGTGTGGAGGACCCTCAAACTAATGAAAATGGATTTGACCCAGCAATCGCTCTTCTGGTAATCTACCCAAAGGAGACCTCAATACTTATACAGAGGAACACCTGTACTCGGATGTTTTTGCAGCACTATTTTTAATTGCAAGGACATGGAAACAACCCAAATGTCCTGAAACAGACAAATGGATGAAAAATATGTGGTATGTACACACACTATGGAATATTACTCAAATAAAAATGACAAATTTGATAAATTTGAGATAACATGGATGAACCTAGAAGAAATCATATTAAAAGAAACAAGACAGAAAGAAAAAAAACAGAAACTAAATAGTTTCACTAATATATGGGATCTAATATAGGAAGAACAAACAAAAGGCCAGGAAGAAAAGTCAAAACAAGCTAACAACCAAACTAAAATACACAACTAGGAGTTGGGGAATGGGTGGGAGGGTCAGGGAGGACAGGTGGTGGGTGAACCCCGAGGAATACAAAGATTTGAAGTATATATGTATATAAATAAATTATTTAAAATATACAAAAAGTTAATTGTAGCAAAACGCACATCATAAAATTTATGAACATGACCATTTTTAAGTGACAACTCAGTAGCATTTAGAATATTCACATTGCTGTGCAGCCAATCTCTAGAACACTTTTCATTTTGCATAAGCAAAACATTGTACCCATTAAACAATGCCCATTTACACCTTTCCCAACCACAATTCTACTTTCTGCCTCTATGAGTTTGACTGCTCTAATTATCTCATATAAGAAGGATCACAAGTATTTGTTTTTCATGAAAGGCTTATTCCCTTACTAAACATATTTTTGTTGCCTTTTTATGTTTTTTTAAAAAATGTCATAAAATGCTGTTGTATTGATGAACAATCAATAAATATTTGACATCTTTCATTTTCAATTCTAATACACTAAGCATTGGTAAATATAGCCCATATGATTTTTCAGAGTGTAAAGGGACCCCCGAAAACAAAACCTGAGAGTCGGTTCTCTGGATACATGTTGCCACTGAATATGACCGCTCTGGGTCAGAGTGGTGAATAATTTCGTAACATTGCACACTGAGGAGTGCAGAACTCAGACCCTACCTCTTCCAGTTAAATGCCTTCTCTGAACTGCTTCCCTAGTACCTTCAACATATTCCAACATATTCCATTGTGTCACTAGCTATAATTACTGTAATATTTAATTTTGATTTTAATTTTTGATTTTTAATTTAGAATTAGGTCTTTCTACTAGATGGTGAAAGTAGGGACTGGGTTGTAGCTCTTTTGGATATATATTCATTTTGTATCTATATTAGCTCAATATTTGGTGAGTGGTTGGATGATGAGATCCCAGTGGCAACTGGCAAACTGAAAATTACAGGTCAGTCCATTTTATAAATGCATCATGTATAATTTGAAGGGGTTCTGGAAAGAAAACTTTTAGTAGGTATAATATATTTAATGCATAAGGGGAAAAGTTTATATATTGAACTTATTAATTCACATATTTCATTACTTTGTATGAATGTAAAATCCACATTAAGCAAACAATATGATTGTTAGTATATTGGAAAAGCAACAAATTGGGAAGGTAACATTCTAATGCTAAAATTTGAAAAGCTTTATCTTAGTGCATTTCCGTTGATGGATAAGTTTTCCATCTCTCCTCCTTTCACACGCATGCTGGTAAGGAAAAATCTATTGGCTGCTGTTCCTTGAAATGTCCACAATATTGTGCTAATATAAATTAATGCAAAATATAAAAGTTACACAAGAATGAAAGCAGGCACAATTCTACCCTGACAATTTTTTCAAGTCTTACCTTTTCCTGACAATTACTTTATTCTCACTTGTTAAAAATATGCTTCAGTGTCTTTCTTTGATGGTTGTTCTCCAATGACATAGAGCCTTTGAGGGAAATTATGAACTTGATTAGTTATTGGTGACTTGGTGGTGGGCATGGTGTGATAACAGATACTTGAAGTGGTGTGAGTCTATATCCCTAACACATATACTATGTTGTCAGTCAACTTTATGTCAAAAATAATTTAAGTTTTAAAAGTTTGTGTTAATGATAAAATTCATGGAATGACATATTAAACCTTTATTCTTTTATTATTAATAAACACAATTAATAAATATAGATGCTACCATGATACAATGAGTCTTCAGTGCTGTGAACATTATTTTCTGATTTACTATGATTTAGGTATAATTTCATCTGTCACCAACCTGGCATTGCTAGTTTTTGGAGTCTAAATTAGGCAGCGTCTCAGGAGATCTTAAATACCACAAGGAAGACTATCTGGGAAATGTGCCTTGTGTATTTCAGTGGAGTAAAGCTTTTGATCTCCTGCATATTTGGTTTTGATTTACCTCCAAAGCCATGTTGACCACTTTGGTACACATGGCTAACGCTGGGTCTTTTAACTAGAGAAACGGGACAGGCTTCAATTTCTGTTGCATTCAGACCAGATGCAAGTCTTGTCTCCACCTCCCTACTCGGGGAGTTGATGAATAATGTCTTCCTTCTGGGAACCTGCTCCAGAGATCAGAATTGTTTGAAAGTGACTTGACCTGATCTTTATTTATAATTTTGAAACACTCTATAATTTTGAAACCACACACTGTCTGAATTGAAAAGGAATCACAAACAAAACTATTCAGTGTATTACATTTATAGTTGGAGAAATTAATGCCCTAGAGATTAAATGTCTTTTCCAGATCAACCATGAGCTGGAGTCAGCACTAGGAACAAACCTTGTGAGTAGTGTAGTTCACTTTCAGTACCAGTTAAGAATATGTATGTCTCACACACACACACACACACACACACACACACGCACACGCGCACACACACATTGTGTTCAAGTCTCAGGACGTCTCAGTGCCAATGTTTAGTAGCTGTGTGACTTTGCTTGGGTCACTTATGGAGACAGAAGCATGGAGTCAGTCAGCCCACAGTGTTGTTAATATCTGAGTTGGTGAGTCCTGTGAGACTATATGTATGTGGAGGCCCTTTGCAACATGAAAAATGCTATACTAGTGCAATGAAATCCCAGTAACAGAAGAAGGTCTGAGATGCTTTAGTTAGCACATGACTGAACAGGTACAAAAACTCTCATGAGGATGTAAATTCTGATACTTGTTCTCATTTGCATGATTCATGACTGTAACATGAGGCTCCCATAACCAGAGGTAGGCTCTTCAGTTCTCCCTTCATCTTTGCCAACTATTGTTTCAATTTCAGATCTTGATGTAGATCCTCTTGGTCCTTCAATTTATGATTTCAAAGCTATGATAAAAAGAGTTTAAAGATATGAACATGTTTAAGAAAAAATATTTTTGGGGACTTTTTCTTTCATTCTGCAATATTTGGTAAGCTTGTTTTACTTGCAAGTTGGGGATTAGGGGGCTAGATGCTTCTCTTTGGATTTGATTACAGTTCTCTGTTTCTCTTTGGATTTGCTGCACAGCAACCAGTCATGGCTTGGGCTTACAGGCTCTGAAGGGAGTTTCTGAAAGGGGCCTTCAACTAATGATCAGTTATAAACATCTTTACTGAATGGTTAATATAAGGAAAGAATGATGAATTGTTCTCTCTCTTCAGAGCTCAAGTTCCAGTAGGAGGGTAAAGGTAAGTAATTGCAATTCAAAAAGCTATGAAAACATGGACAGATCACAAATGAATATAGACTGGCCACCCAAGGAAAACTTAAGACTGAAAACCTACCAGCAAGGTTAGCCTGGTTCCAACAACATAGCCCCTCACCCAGTGAAAGGACACTGCCACAGGAAATACACTAATGGACTTAGCACAACTAGTAAACAACAGAGTGAGGTGTGAGAGAATGGAAGGGGAACCAGAGGGAGGAGGGAGGGGAAGTTATTCCAAAAAAACACTTACAGAGGTTGTAACTAAAGAACAAAATAAATTTAAAAAATTAAAAAATAAAAAGCTATGATAAGACTCCCTTCTTCTTTAAGGCAGACTAATATTCTATTCAATGTATCTGCCACAATTTCTTTATCCATTCATCTATTTTTTTATTAATCATTTTGTTGTTTACATAATTATGGATATATATAATGTATATATATTATATATATAATGTAATATATATTACATCTTTGCATTCCCCTGGGTTCTCCCTCTACCTTATTACTTGTGCACCTTCATCTTGATCTTCTTGTGCTACTCCCGTCCCTGATTTTTATCTACTCATCCTTTGATAGAATCTGTGATAACATGGATGGACCTGGAATTAATTATGCTAAGTGAAATAAATGAATCTCAGAAGGACAAATACTGCATGACTTAACTTGCATGATATATCTAAAACAGTCAAAGTTGCAGACACAAAGGATAGAAATGTGGCTGGGGGAGCTGTGTGGATGGAGAGATAGGATGGTGGGGAGTTGTGCAATAGAAAATAAAGTTTCAGTTATGATATTTGAGTAAATACTAGAGATGTTCTGTACAACATAGTGCTGATAGTTAACAATGTGAAATTATGCATCTGAAAATTTGCTAGGAGATTAGATTGTGTTAGATGTTCTTATGACAAATATAAAAAGGAACATTAGAAAATGTTTGGAAGTGATGGATATGTTCATCATTTTGATTGTGGTGGTCATATCTGTCCACACATCAAATTGTACATACTCCATACATGCAATTTTTTAATCATTAATATCAGTTATACCTCACTACAACTTTTAATATGTTTTGAGGTGTCCTGTAACCTAGAGATATGTGCACCAACAGCAGTGGCAGGAGACAGAAACTGATAAACATCCATGGTGGATAAACAGCTAGTTTTGTCTGTGGTTCTTTCAGGTGTGGGATTTGGGTCAAATGGACAGATTTTCCCAGATGGGACAAAATAGAGGTGAGTCCAAGAGCAGGCCAGAGAATGCCTTGTGAGCACAGAGCACTGTTAAGATCCAAGGTAAAGAGCCTTCCCCCAAAGAGGCCACAATCAAGGCAGGGATGAGAGCTGGGCAGTGAGCTCCAAAGGCCTTAGGCGAAGCTGCCTATACCCTCTCTGTGAGGAGCTCATGTTAGGATATACTTCCAGAATATACCCCCTCCACTTGTGCAAGCTTCAAAAAGAAACTAGAAATAAATCCAGTATGTGCTTACTACCCCAGATCTCTGGTTTAGAAGAGTTTCCTATTGGAAAACATCTTTTAAAATTTAATTATTCCAATATATAATACTTTCACAAGGTGTGAAAGATACAAAAGAAAGGTATGCAATGAAAAATAAGCTTCCCTCACTCCAGTCACCTGGCTACCCTTGCTACAAGCAACCGACTTTACAGCTTTGCCCCTTCCAGAGATATTTGATGTATAAGACACGTCTCTCTCTTCCCACCCCACACACTACCTCTTAAACATAAATGGGAGTTTATATATATTTTTCATGTTGTATTTTTTTCACCTAGAAATAGATCTAACTCTGATCTGTTTGAGCTCAAATAGGGTCTCCTCATCATTTTCACTTCTTATTGGTAATTTCTGGCAGTATACTTGTTGATAATACATCCCCTACTGATGGACATTTAGATTGCTTTTGTTCTTTAGTCATTACAACTGGTGCTATAAATTTATCTAAAATTCATCATTTCACATACGAGTAACTACCTATAAAGTTATAATAGCCTATATTTACCTATAATATTACAATATTTTCTAGAAGTGGAATTGATGAATCATATTAGATTTTCATTGAAACTTTAGGAAAATATTGCTAAGTTGTTTTCTATAAAGAGCATATCTTTTTCCACTCTTACCAGAAAGTAAGATAGCTCCTATTACCCCCATGATCTTACCTACATGCTCTGTTTGGAAATGTCTTGATCTTTGCCAAACTGACTGGTGAGAATATATTTTCTCATAATGTTCCAGTTTGTGTTTCCTATTATGTTGAGAGGGGCTGAGCATTTTAAGAGAACACTTTTAAAAATCCTGTACCACCCAGACCTTCTTGGGGTAGGACAGAAGGGAACGATAATTCAAAAACAAAGGTCTCCATCAGCTGAAGGATAATTGTAATAAGTTCCTTGAGGACAAGCACGTGTCTTTTCCCTTTTCATCTTTGTTGGCACACAAAGCTCACTATAAATGCATGTCAGGTTGAATTTATGCTATTTTGGTATAAGAGGGGGAGCTTTTTTCATATCTGCCCTTCAAACTTTGATGTTTCCCTTTAAAGAGTTTGAAAGTACTTTCCTGAAAATTCAGTTCAAAGAGTTCAAGTCTCATTTCTTGTTATAATATTACTTTTTGAAGGTCCCATTAAAAACAATACCATTATTTCCATGACTTTGTTGTTGTCTTTCTTAAATCATCGGGTATCTGTGAAGAAGGTGTCAGAACCATATTGGCTTTGGAGTATAGGAAGAAAGTATTCTGTAAGTAAGTAGACTGCACTCCAAAGTTTGCAGAAAAGTTTCTTACAGACTGAATTTGCTCTCATATTTTTCATATTGCATCAGCTAGCATTAAATACCTATGACTTACAGTTCTTTGGTGCATTAACCTTAAATCTAAGACATTTACCAAAGAAGTTCTGTTCACTGGATCCCATGGGGAATATTAGTATTATAATCAATATTACAACTAGAATTGAAAATTTTATTAGCATGCAACAGATTAAGATCACTAAAAGAATGAATCATTTTTGCAATTTGTCTTTGCAGCCATTAAAATTTTCCACAGATCTATGCTTTTAATAAAGAGCATACACTATGAAGCTTTTTGTACACTCATTATTTCAAATGTCAGGATAAAAGCATTAGTGGCAATAAAGTTGATTATCTGTATTCCTTGTCCTTCTACTTTTAGAATGGAAAAATATGTCTTTAGGCACCAAGTTCCATGTTTGGAGTCAAGTGAAAAATGTTTATGGACTAGATTCTTTTTCTTCTTTTTCAACTTCTTTGCCTTCTTCCTTTTCCCCATGCATTAAGCTGCTACAACCTGCCAGTCACTGGTATAAAATCAAAATGTATGTAACTATACTCATAGATATCATCTTTGCTTTCTCAGTCTTTGGGTAGGAAAAATTATTTATTTCTTAAAACTTTTTTATTGAGACAAACATGAAGGAAACAGTTGATTTCAGAGCCTAGAATTAGTGACAAAAAACACTTTCTTGTGCAAAACTTCCCATTCACAGAAGCGCCCAAAGTCCCTGAATTTCTCTCAGCAATTCTATCTATGGAATAAAAAATACAAAGTGATGGGCACTAATATGATTCTTGGACTTAAATTAAATAATGAATCATTATTTAGAAGATACATGAGAGGAGACAGACACATCACATGGGACATGTTTGCTAAGGCAACCATGGGAATATTGTTAGGGTTTCAAGAGAGTCACCTGACCAGGCCCTGCTACCTCCAGGACCTCTGGACTGTAGAAAGCCTGGGCACTGCTGGTGTTACATAGTCTCTTCTCTGGGAATTGCTGATCATCTCTTGGGGCTATGGCTGACATCCCTTCAGTGGGTTCCTTCGTGGAATTCCTTCGTGGGACCAAGTTCCTGCGGAGGCCTGTGATCCATTTGCAATTCCATCTCTCCCCTGGTTTCTGGTCAACCCTAAGCCAGGAGGAATTACTTGTCCTTCCTCCCAAACCAGTTCACTTCTCCTCCTCTCCTGGTGGAATTTCTTCCTGTTGCCTTTGCTTCCACTGCCACTTGTGCCTGCCAAATAGTGATTGATTTTTCAATATCAGTCCAGAAATGACTTCTTCCTAGAAGTCTTTGTGATTTTACTATCTTCTTATCCTGATGGGGAGTGGGGATTTAGGGTGGGGTGGGGCGAGGTGGGGAGTGTTGGAGATGGGGAACCAGAAGCTCACGTGGGAGAGCCTAGGACTCTCTTCTTTGGGCCATTAACTTGTCTGTGCTTCTAGCATCCATAACTTACTGATAAGATAGTCTGAGCACCATGTCACTGTAGTTTAATCATAGCTGGCTGATATAGTTTAATCCACTGGCTGATAGTTTTGCACACTGTCTAATTTAATCCTTAACAAAACCTAAGAGATCTGATTTATATTCTTTCTTTTTGGATAAAGAAGTAGAATTGTGACCAGATGAACTTGTTCTGTGTTAACAGTTATTTGAGGCTTAAAACTAAAGTTGCCAGACTGAAAAGCACTTGCTCTCAGCTTGTGCTTTCTTCACTGCTGCACTAAATGAGGTCTGGTGGTGCCATCATCACTTTGTGGACTACAGGCAGAGGACAAACAGAGGCCTTCAAGTTTAATTCCAGGTATTGGATAATAAGTCACAAGAAAGGTTTGTGATTATAAACAAGTCTGTTATAAACAAAAGATTTATAAATAAATGCTTGTGTGTCCTGAATTTCACCCTCCAGATATATGAATAATTGTTCATGTAGATATTGTTAAAGTCTCTCATAAAGAGTGATGAAAAAGATTCAACGCAACATTAAGTGGACACTTTGGATCACTTATTATCACACTTGGGTTTTTCCCAGCAAACCAAATTCTAGCCAGTGGCTGCTGGAGAAGACCCTCACAGCTCTGGAGATGCCCATGAGGAACTTGGTCTGAGTGTTGCAGTTGCTGGAGTTGCTAGCCTTGGTGCTATGCAATTAATCATGGGGTAGACTTGCAGAGTCATAGTTTACATTGGAGGATTGTTGTTAATTTTGAAGTTGTGTGAACTTGAATCTGAACCATGTCGTGAAGAAGCCTACCAGAATAGGGTGTATTCTAATGGTGTTAATAAACAAACTAAATGGTTAATTTGGGAAAGGCACTGACAATGAATGGAAATACAGCCAAATGAACATGCAAGGGCTAGAAGTTTGAAAAACTCAGAAAATGGCTACTTGGTACAAAGAGTGGGAAAGCATATAGTCCTTTGACTAGACCACGCAGATTGGATCAACTGATGCACCGATCACTTTGGTATGGAGGTTTGTCCAAATTTCCTTGTGAAAGGTTGTGGGTGGGAGAGTATCTGGAAAGAGGGGCAGTTTTTCGTTAGGAGAGTCCAGTGGGGTCATCCTGATGTTAACTTGTTCCCAATTGAGATGACTTCTGAGAATTTCTAGACGATAATCTGAGCTTTAAGTTTACCCTTGAGATAGCTGAGGGATTAGCTAAAGAGACTAGATTTTGCTGAGACAGTAGAAACCTCAGAATAGCAGTGATTTTTGTTATAATAATATCTATTTACTTTTCACATTAAAGAAACTCAGATGTGTTAGTCTAGAAGTGATATCTCACTCTGCAATGTCAAGGACTCAGTCTTCTACCTTGATGACTACTTGGCTACTACCTAATACAACTCAAGATGGCTGCTGAGGTTCCTGCCATCACATCCTTACTCCAGAAACAAAAAAGAGGAGAAAGTCAAAGAACACACCTTCTTCTTTAAACACACTTCCTCAAAGTTACACACAGTACTGCCTATATATGCACTTTTACTTGCTAGGGAGACAAGAACTATAGTTTTATTTGGAATGGTCACTTGTCCCACAAAAAAATCAGAGATTCTTTTATAAGGAAGGGGAGAAAAAACTCTTAACACAGTCAATTTAAAACCTCCTATTTCAAGGCAAATGAGGAATCTCTTGAAGTTCTTTAGTAGTTGTGGCTCCAAGGGCTCCAGACTTGCATCTTGGGCATAATAAGGAACTGTTGATATTCCTTGAGTTGAAGAAAAGGAAAGGAGGTTCAGGAGGAAGCTAACTGTCCTCCAATGCACAACATTCAGAGCTCAGGTAGACTCACCATGTGAATCATTGACATATGCTGCCATGGGCTCCTCAGACCAGCAATTCTACAAGCTGGTAGAAGACTCAAAAAATGCCATACTAAGAGTCATATGACACTGATGGTGGGAATGTAAAGTGATACAGTCATTATGGAAAGCAAGTTGGAATTATCTTAAAAAACTAAACATGGAAATGCTACATGACTCAACAATCCCATCCTTGGGCATTTATCCAAAGAACATGAAACCATCAATGCAACTCCACCCTTTGTATTCCAGTGCTTGTTGCAGCACTATTACAATAGTCAGGGCATGGATGCAGCCTTAAAGTCCAATAATGGACAACTGTATTAAATTGTGGTATATGCACATGATAGAATACTTTTTAGCCACAAGGACAGATAAACTGCAGCCATTTACAGAAAAATGGAGGAACTTCATGGAAATTACATGTAGCAAAGCAAATGAGAAGTCAAAAACATATCCTGTTCATCTCCATAATAACGATTTGACAAGGTAAAATGCAAAAACTGGTGGAGATCAATAAATGAAAAGTGGGCTCTGAAGTGAAAGAAGAGGGAAGTAGGGCGGGATAAGGGATTATAAAGGGAAAAATAGTATTTTTTTTCTCTCACATTTGCCCATCTGTCCTGTCACAGTTTTCTAAATCCATGCTCCTTAGAGTATACTGTGGTGAATTCTGGGATATGTAGCATTGGTGTCACCAGGAAGGAAAAAAGAGAGATTCTGAAATACGCTGGTAGAGCATTAACTCCTAGATATCAAAAATGTCTTTTTATAAAGTGGAGTTTCTGGAACCTTAATGTGGGCTCTTGAGCATGTGCATATCCCCAGCACCCAGGGCAGTCCAGCTGTGTTGGGGGCTTCCCCACAGATTTCTCAGAGCCAGGCAGAACAGGATGCTATGGCTATCTCCTGAGGCCCTCTCTCACAGTGCAAGTGGGCAGCAGGTAGGTGCTACCACCAGGGAGCTTTGGGGAAATGGCAGAGGGAGCAGAAGATGGCTCAAGTTGAAAAAAATAAAAAAAAGAATGGCAAAAAAAGAAGAGGCTCAAGTTGAAAAAAAAAAAGGATGGAAAAAATTCAGCCTCATGTAGGAGTCTCTTACAATCTTATTAAGAGAACAAAGGCAAGAGGCTAAAAGCGGAAACTCTCAAAGAAAATGGGTGTGGGAAGAATTCTGACTGATTCTTCTTCCAGAATGGTGGCAAGAGAGGCCCTTGAGTTTCCCACCAAGACAAAGATCAGGAACAATGTGTTGACATCTGTAGGAGGGAGCTCATTTCATCTGTAACCTCCAGGCCAATTGGGAGAGAGCACAGTCTCATTGAGCCAGAGTAAATGGGAGAGGCAGCCTTCCATAAGTCTTAACTCCTCAGGGTAAAGGGCTCATCCCAAACATTGTCGGCAAGCTGATATTTAGTTTTCTGAAAATAGATTGCATTTTCTCTCCTCCAGATTTAGAACTGTCTTTTTTTTTTAAGCAAAACTTTCTCCTTCTTTTGAAAGTGTAGGAGAAATAAGTTTTCATAGTAGTGCTGGATGCTGGTGATAGTGGTGGTGGTGGTGGTGATGGTGGTGATGGTGTCTGCATGTAGCAGAGAAATGAGGAACACTTTCTGCCCTACTTTTCTCTGCAGGGGCATTTATACCTTACCTGCAGTATGGAAAGCACTTCCATTTCTTCACAAATTCCACCTTTGGTGGGGTGGAAAGTCAGAGGGGTGGGGTGGTGACTGTGGTTTCTGTCTTGAAACACAAATGCTTATCCCTCCACCATGTACTCTTCTGATTCTATCTTACCCTGTTACTGAAATCAGCTCATCTAACATAGTCTTCTGGACACCTTTTGTTCTTCCCATGTGATGCTGGTCTCTGCCATGGGGCCCAGCTGTGGCTCATGTTTTGGGGAGGGGGTCATTCTGGGCCATGGTGGGTGAGGGCTCTGCTGCCCACACAAGGCCTGCAGGCTGCTAAATAACAATTACTAATTCTGAGAAAGACTTTACTCTCTAATACTGATGGCTAGTATTGTGGCATGTTTTTCTGGAATGACTTGATAGCACCTATGAAATGTTCCATTCCTCCCTTGGGACTGTAGGCTTCACACAGGCCTGTTCCACATGGTAGAGTGATTTACCCTCCAAACCATGAAAACTCAGCAGAGGGAAAAACCAGAGTATTGCCATTGTATAATTTAAGTCTAGATGAATATCTACTGAATTCATAAGCCTGAGTTACTGATAAAGGGGAAATAAGCAGAACTGAGTGGAATTAATACTCTTTTTTAAAAATTGAATCTTTATTGAATTAGATTCTTTGTAAGAAATCTACTTAGCTATCTATCTATCATCTATCTATCCATCCATCCATCCATCTATTATCTATCTATCTATCTATCTATCTATCTATCTATCTATCTATCTATCTATCTATATCTTTTTAGACTAGGTCTCCCTTTGTTGACGGGGGAACTGCAAGTGCATGTTTCCTGGGGTACCACAGACTCCAACAATCCCCAGCCTCAGCCTCCCAAGTAGCTAGAATTACAAGCATGTGCCACCACGTCCATCTATTTTTTGAGATTAGGTCTTGCTATGTTGTCCAGGGTGGGTCTCGAACCTGTGGACTGAAGTGATTCCTAGCCTTGGCCTTGTGCTTCGTAGGCTGTGACTAAAGGCACATGCTACCCTGTAGGAAATTTAGAACATCAATTCGTGAGAGTGAAATTGTTGAGAGCAAACACAAAGGTGGCCCTGGGCTTAATAGGGGGCACCTACCCTCCTGGGTGTCATTGTCTCCTGTTTAATATTGCAAATTTTAAGGAAGATATGCTAAAATGTGAGAATGGCATTGGTTAGAATTTCCTTTCAGAAAGATACAAGGGGAAGGAAGAAGTAAAACAGGTTTTTTCTTTGTAATGTGATAACTCAAGAGCTGTTCCTGGAAGGCAGGAAAACAGAAATAAGGATATATAAAAAGGGTTGGAGCAAAGAAGGGGATTCTGATACTGATTCTGCCATTTGTGGGATGAAGATGTGAGCCATGTGAGCTTGGCCATGTGGCCAAGGCCTGGGGCCTGCAGCCTTTGTCTGACCCAGGCTAGGAGTGTGTCTGTTAAAGGAAGTTAAGGAGTTGGAGATTTGAACTTCGTGTTGGAGTTTGTTTTGCTGAGTTTGACTTGTGTCTGGGAAAGGATGTGTGAAAGTCAGGCCTGAAAAAAAGTCAACTTTGCTGGTTTCAGTACAGAGTTTCTTTCTACTACCTGGAGGAGGACAAGACGATGGCATGGAAGAGTTGGAGCACGCCAAAGGAAGATGTCTTCAAGCACCTGGAGATGAACTCTGACTGATATTGGTGAGTTGATCAGAACTGAGAGACTGAGGATTTTTAGACAATCTGGGGAAAGAACTTTGCATAATGTTGAAAAAGGTTTTGGTTAATATCAAAGTAATTTGGAGTTTTACTTACATGTTTCTTTTTGTAGTAATTAGGAAATCACTTTGTTAGAAATAAATTAGTCTACATTCTGAGAGTCTTGCTTTGGCTTGGGATTTTAGTGAGAAGGCTGGGGATGGTGGAAAGAACCTATGGATGTTTAAAAGAGGGTAAATTGAGGCAAACTAGCCTAAAGTTTAAACTGTGTGTCTAAGTTTTTCTTTTTTAGGTCTGAGAGAGGGAGAGGGCTGAGAGAAGCTAGTAGTTGATTTTTGCATACCAATAGTAGGTGAACAGTGAAGATCCTAATTAACTGTTTGGAGTTTGCTTACTAGGGAGAAGCAGGCAGAGGTGTTCAAAGTTTAAGTCACAAGTTTTGTACCCAGTTTCAGGCTGAGGAAAAGTTTTGGTTTTTGACAAAATTTGTGAGTCCACAGCTGGATTAGCCTGGCACTGCTCTGTCATCTTGTGTTTCCCTTTCCCTCTGCTGAAGATCCACCTTTCTGGTGCTGGAGCTGACCTGGTTCTTCCTTCTGAAGCCAGCATCACTGAGATGTTCTGGGATCACACCATTGAAACCAGTATTGATGGAGGTGGTAATGGCACATTTCTGGTGTGTTCTACCAGGGAAACTCAACTGAAGGACAGAGGTCCAGTCACAAGCAGCAAGTCACTGCCCAACTGCTTCCTGATAACCACCTTCTTGTCTCTGTGTCACCCTGTTAGGATAAGTAGCCTGGCCCCCAGAGACATGCCAGCTTGCTGTTTCCTCCCTTGCTGACTGAAGGAGTTGTGCTGTGGCTCAACAGCTTTCCAGGCATATCATTAGTAGGACAGTATTAGGTATTTTGTGAAATATACTTGAGCACTGCCACTCTTGTTACTAACAACTGGCTTTGTGATGATAACAAGGACCTTTACCTTTTTCTTTTTATCCTGGATATAGCTGCTAAATACTTCCTCTTATATGAGGCTTTCTGGGATAATTAGCGGGTCTGGAATATCTGCTAATTCCTTCCACAAGGACTGGGGTTCTTCCCTTCCTCTTGGCCTTGAACTTCTCAACTTTGTCACCAGCATCAGCCTTCTTGGCTTCAGTTCCTTCTCTTAGTAGCCATCTTGTTAGCTTCTTCATCTGCATCTTACAAGAAGGAATAGAACACATTAATAATCTTGCAATGGGCAGAGGTAACTCCACAATTGAAGAAGGTCATTAAAATCACATCTGATTCAAGAGAATGAGAAGTTCAGTAACCTCTGGACAGTGCGGCTCAAATAAATTGAAACTGGACCTTGAACTTGAGAATCTCATGTGGAGACCTGATTTACACGCACCTTCATTTCTCTGGGCTGTGTATTCGACATGCGGCTCAACACTTCAGCACTTCAGACCACAACTTTTCTGATTTTACAGTTTTTCCAAGCAGTGAATATTAAAACCTTAAGTTTTGCATGTAAGAAGAAACTTGGGTGGATGGACCCACAGATGCAGAAAGAAAGACAAAATAGCCATTTACAGGCCAGGATTCTGGAAACCTCATTGAGAAGTGTTGGAAGGAGCTTCCACAGAAGGACACACCCTCTCGGTTGACTTGGCACCTCTGTCAAATATCACACACTGATGAGGCAGAAACCTGCTTCCTTTTCCTTAAGTTCAGGATTTTTATGGAGCAGGTTTTTTTATTTTTTAACATTCATGAAATATTTTGGATTCAATATTCAGCTCCCTCCACGTACTCCTCACTGGCACTTAATTTTTAGGTCTGAAATACTTTCAAAATCTATGAAGAACTAACTTCCAGAATCACTGGTTTTCAATCATAAGTGTCGTATACATAAACAACACATGTAGCACTGTTCCAGAGAACATAATTAGAAGATGGAAATATAGGCTTTTTTAGTCAAACCAACTGTGCAAATAAATATACGATTGAATGTTATACATATGTGCATCTTTACAATTATAAACATGTTCATCTGTTGAGATTTTCAATATACCAAGGTCACACACACAAGTACAAGTTGGTGATACTACTTTCTCTACCCAAACATTTAAAAACATGTGCAAGTTTGTGTGCAAAACAAACAAAAAAACCAAAAGAAAAAAAAAAAAAGAGGCACCATGTGGAACTAATACATCTTTCATATATGATTTGATAGAAGATGAAATAACTCATCTGGACTTTACATTCATTTTCTTCATGAGTGATATTGTGAAAAGGTGGTTTTCTTAGTTATGATGTGCCTGCTGAAACCCACTAAACATAATGATGACAGTTGAGGCATAAGGTAGAACTGACCTAATATGGCAGCTCAGATCTCATCTTCCTCTGAGGTAGCCCAGTGAAGAGGAGCAGGGGAACAACAATAAAATGAGGTGAGTGAGACTCAGTGTCACTGGCCACAGAGCACTGTCAGTCATGCTGTCTTTTCCATAGCACCTAGGGGTGCTGATAGAGGCCAACTTTCTGTCAGGCAACTCAGCACAGAAGCTCAGAAGCTGGGTCTACTTAGAGCGAAGACATTTTAATTCTCACATCTACTCCTTTACAGTCAACACATTTTGTGGGTGCCAGTTTCCATTATGTTGTATATAAAATAGTATACTAAAAAACACTTTTTAATGTTTGAAGAATCTAGAATTTGGTGACTATTACAAACAGTACCCACAACCACAAATACATTGCTTGTTACAACTCTTGAATGTGAAATCATTTCACATTCCAGGAAATATGGTGGTATTATTCTTGCTGCAAATAGCCAAGCCCTCAGGTCTAATATTCACAGATCTGAGGTTCAAGTGTGTTGCATCTCTCCTTCACACTGACCAAGGGAGAAAATTGGGTTAAATATACATGATCCAAGTCCTTGGTAATCCCATGGAGGTGGGCCCTATGGTGATTCCATGATCCTGGAGACCCAGAGAGGCTGTGATTTTCTCAGTGCCAGAGGGCCAGTCATGACAGAGTCAGATTTAGAATCTGGGTCTAGTAAAACAATCTTTTTTATTCATCAATCCTTTAAAGATGGTTTTACCAAACAAAAAGGCCAGTCAAAAAATGGAGAGAAGAGTTAAAAAGACACTTCTCCAAAGAGGAAATACAAATGACCAACAAGCATATGAAAAAAATGCTCAACATCACTAATAATCAGGGAAATGCAAATCAAAACCACACTGAGATACCATCTTACACCAGTAAGAATGACCCATATCAAAAAAAAGGTAACAAGTGTCGGCATGGATGCAGAGAGAAAGGAATACTCTTACCTGATGGTGGAGTGCAAATTGGTTCAGCCATTACGGAAGGCTGTTTAGAGAACCCTCAAGCAGCTGAAAATAGAAATACCATTCAAATCCAGTATCCCACTACTGGGAATCTATCCAAAGGATACAAAAACACTAATTCAAAAGGAAACCTGTACTCAGATGTTTATTGCAGCAGCAATATTTACAATTGCTAAGATATGGAAATAACCCAAACACCCCCAAACTGACGAATGGTTGAAAAAGATGTGATGTATTTACATAATGGAATATTATTCTGCAATCAAAACCAACAAATATGAGGCATTAGTGAGGACAAATATGAGGCATTAGTGAGGACATGGATAGATCTAGACTAGGGAATCATATTAGCAGAAATAAGTAAAAACAAAAAGTGTCAGAAACTATATGATTTCTCCTATAGATGGGATATAGGAATAACAAAAGGCCAGGAAAAAACCAAAATAGGCTGACACTGGAGCTGGGCTGGGGAAGACTGTTAGGGAAGGGGTGGGGGGAGGGAGAAATTGGGGAAGGGAGGAGCAGAGGAAAATCAAGAAGAGGGGGATGGGTCGAGGGAGAACCCTGGGGGATGCAATGATGTAATATATATACACACATACAGTTGTAAGTCTGGATATGTAAACAACAAAATGATTAATAAAAAAAATTAAAAAATTTAAATGGTTTTAATTTATAAAAAATTGATTGTTTTATATATATCTTCTTGCACACACCCTTAGTTCCTCCTATTTTTGCCATCTTGATTAGTGTAGTATATTTATTATAATTGATGGACCAATATTACTATATTATTTATTATGGTTCACTCTGTATTGTGCATTCTATGGATTTTGACAAATGTATAATGATACATATCCATCTTATTATTATTGCAGAGAATAGCTTCAGTATCCCCCAAATCCTATGCTCTTACTCATTTCTATCTCTCCTGAAGCCCCTAACAACTACTGACCTTCTCTTTTCTCCATAGTTTTGCATTTACCAAAATGTCCTAGAGTTGGAATATTAAATACAACCCTTTAGATTGGCTTCTTTCACTTAGCAATATGTATCTAAGTTTCCCTAATGTCTTTTGATAGCTGGATAGCTTATTTCTTTTTATTGTTAAATAATATTCGATTGTAAAGATATATAGCACTTTTTAAAAATCTATTCATCTAGAGAAGAACAACTTTGTTGCTTGAAGTTGTGACTTTTGGATAAAGCAGTTGTAACAGTACTCTACTTGCTATTCATTCCTTCCATAGGCATACAATATTGAATGTTAAGACTTCCCAAGAGCTGTTCCACAGTAATCAAGATTTCTGATCACCTGGAATATAACATACCCATTCCAGCGTCTGTTGTCTGTTCTTTTATTCCTATCTCTTCTCCTATTTGGAATGTTTTCCTCACCATACTCTGAAAATCTGAGTCTTGCTCACCCTTCCAGTTCCCTTCATATCTGGCCTCTTTCACTGAAGTATCCCCTCAATGTGGAGAAAAGCATAGTTAGACAGACCTGATTTTAATCCTAGCTTCTCAGCCTGACTGTTTTACCTAATGGCTCTGTGCCTTTGGGCAGGTATCTTAAGTTCCTAGAGTTCAGTTTCCCCATCTGTAAAATGGTTGAATACCTATGATGATTTACGTAATGTTACAAGTATTGCCTGACTTCTCAATAAATGCTGATACTCTCCTTCTAAGCATTATCATTAGCTCCTCCAAACCCAGAAATAATTTCTCTTTCTGGATCTCATAACTTCTATAGGAGCCCATGCCATAGTTCCCTTTAGCCTGTGTGGGTGCACATGGAAGTAGTATTTAATGCTTATGACTTGCATGGGACCATGGAAGGCTTTTTGAATTGCATTCGTTTACGTCATAAATGGGTGAGATTAAACAGCAATAAATGTGGGATTCTGTCCCACCTAACCTCTGTGTTTCTGTGTGGGTATGTACGAACATCAATTACCATCTTTGAGGCTGCAAGAGGACACAATTGTTGGGGACTCAAATTGTTTTTGAAGGAGGAAGTGGTTGCTAATTTTGGGGTGGGGGTGTCTTAGAGTTTGTGGCTAGTGTGCTTCTATGTTTTCCCTTCATTATCCCATTGAAGTAACCCAGACTGCCATCTTCCTGTCATTCAGGCTAAAGCTGGGGAAAGGAACTGTAATAAGAGTCCAACTTTGAACCCACAATGGTGAATGCTGTACTGGGGACAAGAAAGTAATAAAGAGTAGGAAGATTTTAACACTCTGCCACCACCGAGCAGAAGCACAAGTAAATATACAGAGGGGTTTAGTTGTACTCCAGTCAAAATATAAATTTCCTATGTTAAATTTTTTTTTTTTTATTTTAAAAGGTAGTTGGAGGGCTGAATGGAAACAAGTGGCAACTGCATTAGGCTGTTGTTTGCTGACCTCGCTTTACAATGTCATAGAGAAAAACCAGTTGAGGCAGAGCTGAGTGAAAGAGGCATAGAATCTTGGGGGGTATGAAGAGGAGATGAAAGTGGAATTTGATAGCTCTTATCTCATTGCTTTTATTCTGAATCTCATCCATAAACCTACCATTTCACCTAAAGTTAATGCAGTATTTCTTAATTGTGGAACTATTGACTTTTTGGGCTAGAAAGTTCTTATATGTAAGAGGTTGTTCTATGCATGAAAGGATATTAGCTGGTAGCTGCATCCCTGACTTCCACCAGCTGGATGCCAGAAAGCATCTCTTCTATATTCATCCCTTCCAATTGTGACAACCAAAAACATCTTCAGAATATTGCCCCACTGGGGGAAAAAATCAGCACTGTTGAGAACCACTAAGTTGATGAAACAGTCTCAAGGTGATGGAAAATTCAGAGAACCCTTAGCGACCAACCCCTGGAATGGAGAATATGTGTGTTTTCCCTGTTGGGACAGTCTTTCTTAGATTTTCAACCAAGAAGGAGAAGCTAGGCATTTGCCTTGTTAAAGACAAAAGTGTCATCAAAAATGATGGCTCTGTAGAGGCACCCCCTCAGGGAAGAAGACCTTCAGGTTTCCTGTCCAATCGAGATATCAGCAGAGTGCTTCTAATACCAGGTTATCAAGTCAGGCTCCACCACAAACTACTCTAGACTTTTTAATAGGGCCTTTATGTGTGATTATTCTTTGAATGACAATTGAAAACTCTCTGCTTTAAGAGGGGAGAAATACTATCTCCTTTTAATGGAGGGGGAGAAAAAAAGAAAGAAAGTAGGTTCAAAGGAGGGGGGGTATGGGAAAATTCATGCAAACTGCTTTAACCTGGGTTTTCAGTTAGAAAATGTTGAGCAAAAACTGCTTATGGTGTAGAGCTTGGACAAAGGAGCTGGCCTTTGGTGCCATATCAAGAAATATCCATCATCGATCCAGTAATAAGAAGTGAATTAAGCATTAGGTTATTTTATTAAGTACTTGTCATTCAAACGAACAGAAAAGGAGACTGAATGAAACAGTCAGTGTGGCGTTTTACCCATGGGGCACCACTCTGCACACATTCTTTCTAGTTTTTGATAAAACTGCATAGAGATACATAAGTATTAGTTATGTCATTAAAACAAGTAGCTGCTTTGTTGGCATTACCTTTAGTTTTACTACTGGAGCAGTTTAGATGAGGATCAAAAGTCAACGTTGCGCTATTTGCCTAGAATTGCCCCCTTCTGTTAAAGTACAAAATTCAAGATCAAACCAAAATAACCCCAATGCCTTGTGATTCTGTGGAGGAAGTTAGTCAGAATTACCCAAGTGAATACAGTTCCTTTTTCACTCTTTTGCCACAAATCAGTTTGTTTTTATTTGCCTCCAAACCCCCTTTAAATAAAATTTGTCTTGTAGCACACAGATCGTTTCCCATGACCGAAACGCAGATCTGTCTCCTTCTCCTAGTAAAGAATCCGAGCTATGTTTCTTTTCAACAAATCCCTATTCCCCAACCCATATTATACATTTCACCATGTTTTGTCTGTTTGTCTAATGATTCCAGCTGTGTCATTTTAGTTGTCATGCCTTTGTGTCTCAGGACAAACATCGCAGGGTTGTGGCAAGGCAGGGAAGCCCCCAACTCTGTTCTTATAAGCTGGAATCCTGACCATTGACCTACAACCCCTCACTGTTGACAAGGGCATTTTTCTTTCTTTCTTATTTTTTTTTTTGGTAATGCATATTTTAGTCTTGATTAGCCATCAACCATATGGCATGATTGTCCTGTGGGTAAGTTTATTATTAACAGCTCACAGCTGGAGTTAAGATAACTACACACGGCTGTGACATTGCACTAATTGACCAAGACACGTCTGAGAACAAGATGCAGAAAGTGGCCATTGCAAATTACTTCAAGCACAAATGGAGAGCATAGTAGGAAACACCAGTTTCAGATTAGAGGTTTCTGTGCTAAGATCAGGTTTGGTTGGGGGTGAAGGACTGTCTAGAAAATGGGAGAGAGGCGTTATGGGACTCACTAAAGGTGAGACCTAATAGGAGTCCTGAGCCCCTATTAGGTCTTTATTCTGATGAATGATTTTAAATAGATTCCTGATAATGGAAAGAAAGAACATACTTAAAGTGGAATTAATCATGAATTTTTAAGTGCTCAGACAATTAAATCACTAAACTCACTGGGTGCCTTCCCTCCATATTTCCCCATGTAATCCTGCTGTCACCAGGGAGGCCAGGCAAGGTTTGAGAACAGCATGTGCTGTGTTAACTCCATCACTTAGCATTAGAATCAAAGAAACTGAGTTTGGAGGGGACCCTGGTGTTGTCTGCTCCAGTGAGTGGGGGGACTAGGGGCAGAGATGCTGGCCGGGAGTTGTGCCTAAGTTAACAGGCTGCCTCTGGGTCCTCTGGGGAAGGCTCCTGAAAATTATGAAATGTGAATAGGCTGTCTGTGCATCTCTCGGTAAATTTCTTTCTCAGATGTTTCCAGCCAGTGAGACTCGATTGAGAAATGAGTGGGGGAGAACAGAGGATAAAGCCAGTGAGCTCAGTGTTATATAAATCAGAAGTGCTGAGCTGGGCTGGAACTGTCAAACTGGGAAAAACCTGCTGCTGTGTGAGCTGGGGAGTGCTTTCAAAAACAAAACCTAACCCTTGCCTAGCTTTCTAGACAGGAGAGAGCTTAATTAAAGTTCACAGAGGAGTGAGAAGTGGAAAAAGAAATATGGCTCGCTAAGAAAATAAAAAAGGACTGACTCCAGGCAGTACATATGTAACACGTCCCTATTCTGATTTGGTTCAGTCACAGAATGACAAGTGGGGTCAGGAAACATGGCTTAAGTGCTGTCATTAGTAAATCCTGCCAAGCAGTCCTTAATACTCAGTGCTCCAAAGCCATATTAGTCAAATAACAATCTCCTAACAACATCATTCCCATTTTATGGATAAGGAAACTGAGACCCATGCCTTTCCAGAGAGGCCCTTCGCCTGTTCTGTAAAGGAAAATATGTTGCATGAGATCATAGAACAACCTAGTGAGAAGAGCGAAGATATGACCTGCAAGCAGGGCACCAGAATTGACACCCCTAGCCCCTGTGCACCAGTATCGCCTTAGGCACAGATACCTCAGCTTGTAAGTCCTGCTCTAGGCAGTAGGCAGGTCTGATACTGACATTTCACATTCTGGCAAAGTCCGGCTGTGCCATTCTGTGCCTCCAGTGTATCCAGGTTCTGGATTTGTGCCCATCTAGCTTAAATCATTCCATACTTATACATGTCTGAGATTATGTTAGCGCTTTTTGTTCCAAGTCTTTATACCAATTGCTGAAAAAGAGCTTTCCATTTGGAAGCCTGGTGGGGGGGGGGGGGAGGATTCAGGATGACCCAGTTAGGTTTTCAATGGGGATTGTCAGTCAGTCAGATGGCATTGTCTCCAACCTGTGGAGGCGTAAGGGTCAACCCCTTGTGCACCAGAATACAAGGCCTGTCCGCCAGGCCTGAAGTTGTGCTACTGTTGCTGGGGAGACCATAATTGAATTTCCTGAATTATACACAGTGTGATTTAACATTGAATAACCATATTTATTTGCCTTCTAGGCCCTGTGGCATCTGTTGTTTGGTTTACAAAGCTCCCATTGACTGGAGGAGAGGTTTGTTGATCCAGAAACCTGTGATGGGTGCATGAGGTGGTGGGAGCTCCTGGGGAGGGCTGAGATTTCTCACCCAGCTCAGCAGTCGCTAGCTGAACATCCTGGCATTGGAAAATCCATGGACACGGCCTGAGGTCCAGGCGTGAAATTGATCCCTCTCTGTTTCCTGATGCTTTCACGTCCCACTTAGAGGAAGAGGGAGGCAGTGTGGGAAGGGGCTGTGTGGAAAAGAGAGAGAAGGAAGGAAGGAAAGGGAATGAACTAAAAGAGGCTTGCAAGGTGCCAGGGATAGAACTTGACATTGTCCTGGCACTTTGCACTAGAGGGGAAGGCTGGGTTCAGGGTGTGGCTTTAGATGAATATAAAAATGCAGGAGATGCTTTCCAGCCCTAGTCAGGGTCCTAAATACAGCAAGTCTACAAAGACCTGGGGTAATCAGAGGGAGGCTCCTTTAGTTCTGATCAGCATCCAGGGAAAAGATCTATGAATTTGGTGACATTTAAGATGCTTGGGAAAGAGGAGTAGGATTTCAATGTGTGGTTGGCTTTCTGACTTCAGCGAATGGCCGGTGTCAACGGATGGAGGAGAGGGTATGAAAGTCTCAATATTCTTTGAGCTTGAATGCCCGCTTGCTGGCATCTCCCAACACTCATCACTACCACTGAGTTAGCACATAAGTGGAAACCATCCTGCAGCAGAGGAACATAGAGCAAAGGAGGGAGAAGGCAAGAGAATCAGGCTCCAAACCTAGGCACCCTGAGTTCTTCACTTCCAGCCAGAGTGCTGAGTCAGTCTGGTGATGATCACAGGGTTTTGCTGCCTGCACTGGCATCTGGGAGCATCTTGAATTACAGTATGTTTCTGGCCAAGCTATGGCATGATTTCTTCTGTGACACCAGTTTTAATTTGGTTTTGCTCTAATTGAGGCTACTGTGGTCACATGCCCATGACCCTGACACATGCTTCTTTTTAGGTCCTTGCCTTGGTATTTGCTTCAGGATTTCAAATAATGTTCTGTTCACCCCGCAGGAGAAGGTATCTTAGAAATATTTTCCTCCAAAATGACAAGGTGAAAAAGAAATGAATTGTTTTTCTATTTTGAAGTTTTGAGTTAGGAGTATTTCAGCCTCTATAGAAAGTAGAGAGGACACGACGAATTGTCAGCTTCCCATCATCCCACTCCACCAGCTTCTCAGGTTGTTCTTATTTTGTCTCTCCCCATGCCCACACCCCCCATGACTGTATGGACCCCCGCCCCTCCTTTAATGTTTCAAAGCAAATACCAGATCATTTTATCTATAAATACTTCAGTGTTATCTTGAGAAGATAAAGACTTCAAGAAATACGCCATTACAGTGTCATCATCATGCCTAAGAATGATGATCCTCAGTGAGATCACACTCCTAGTATTATAGTCACCCCACTGACTCACAAATGTTTATTTACAAAGATACAAGAGGAAGCCTTCATACACCTTTGGTTGTTGTATATCTTACAACTCTTTAATCTGTAAGTTTCTTCTCCTCTCTCCTTTCTCCCCTTTTTTTGGGCAAAATTTTTGGTTGTTGTTGAAGAAACTAGATTACATGTGCTGTTAGATTCACCGTATCTTGATTTGCCAACTCCTAATGAAATAATAAATCTAGATAATGATAATCAATGGGTAGGAAATTGGTGAAAGGCACAGGCATGTTACATGGACAATAAGTCTGATGAGATGTGATGCACCAATCAATTCTAACATCTCAGAATAACCTGATGTTCTTTGAAAATTAATATACAAGATCAGGAGCAGAATTTCCACATCCATAAAGTCAGCAGATTAGAGAACCAGCCTGTCTTGCATATCTATGGGACATGATGTTGTTTCCCCATCTCTGTAGGAGGGGAGAATGAGGCCTCTTTACCCTGAAGTCTCCTCAAGGGTGGTAGAGAGGTTCTGTCCTGGATTAAGGTGGTACTTAGTGGGTACATGTGCCTCTTCCTATGTGACTGCACTGGCCACACAGCTTCTCTGTAGCTGATGCCAAGTAAACTCATTTGGTTGGTAGAATAACCTTTTGTTTGAAGTCAACAGTTCACATCACCTCCTATATGAATTCCTACTAGAAAGTCCAACTGGCGTTTCACTGAACCTCCAGCTCTAAGTACCAGTTTATAGAAAATGCAAGGAATAGAACATAAAAAAAACCACATGATTTGCTTTCTTTTTCTTTTTTCAAAATCGAACAATCTTTAATGTACTAATTTTAATTATATTGTACATATGAACTAGGTGAAATTTTAAAACATCTTAGTTTGCATTATGACTTTATTTTTCTATTTTAAGGTAGCAAATATGTCTTTCATACTTATTTGATTACTTTATTACTGTTAGGCATTATATTGGGGTGTTTTCTCCAAGCAGTGCTGAGGAGAAGGGTAAATTTCTGCTGCACTCAATGAACACAGATTGCTATACTTACTTTTTCTGATCTTTCACTGGGTTTTGGAGATTTTAATGTACTATAAAATTCTGACTTATAACAGCCTCTGCATGACTTTGTGATCTTCCTCCCTAGAGTTTCTGCACCGTGGCCCCTCCTACAAGGTTCTTTTCTTCTTTGTGTGAGGTAAGAAACCAAGCACCAAGTTTTTCAGCACTTACAAAATAAAGATTCTAAGTGAAAACTCTAAGGATTCTGGTTAGTAAATACACAAACATCATTGACCAGCTTTTAGTAACAATTATTGATATTTAAAAAATTTTTTTCTCTTTTTACCTAATTCTTAAGAGCATTCAGGGTAACAGAAACTAGTAGATAAATGAGATGCAACCCAATCAGCAATTCTAATTACATTGGATAGAGAATTTGATCACAGTCCCCAATAATAAATTCTAATGCACAGAGGGGAAAAATGTCAGAAATCTACATTGGAAAATGCTGGACTGCACACAACCTGAAAGTCATACAAGAATGTCACCTGGATCAGATCACTCAGGGTGGGTAAGTCTAAGTCTCACTGTTGACTATCCTTTTTTCTTAAAACACCCTCTTCCTTTGGATTCTATGATCTTACATTCTCCTATTTTTTCCCACTTCTGTGGAGTTTCCTCAATCTTTTGCCTGGCTTTCCCTTCTTTTACTGACTGTTAGATATTGGAAAATTTCAAGACTTGATCCACTGCCCTCTTCTCCTTCAGTGTCTACACCCTCCCTCTGTGATCTCGTCCGTGCTTATGGTTTTAATTATTATCTATATGCTGATGACTCTGAAATTTATATCTCCAGCCCAGACTCTCCTCTGAGCCCCCAATCATAAATCCAATTGCCTATTCAACATCTCCACTTGGCCATCTCACAGCACTTCAAACTCTGCGTGTCCAAAAACTGAACTCATACCTTCTCCCACAAACCCACTCCTCCCCCAGCATTCCCTTCCTCAATAAACAGCACCACCATCCAAAGATGAGCAAGCCAGACACTTGGCAGCCATCCTTGACACCTCCTTCTCCCTTATGCCATATTCGTTGGATCAGTAAGTGTTGTTGACTCTCATTACTCAATCTAGCCCCGTCTCTTCATCTTCATAGCTGCCACTGTCGTCCAAGTACTCACAATCCTGCTCCTGGGTCACTTCCAGAGCCTCTAATCTCCTTATATCTATAGTATTTCCAATATTTTTTTTGCAGCCAGTATTCTTTTAAAAATATAAAAATTTGTTTGTATATTTCATCTTTCCATCACCCTTAGGCTAAAAACTGAAATCCTTACCATTGGTTCCATGGCCTATGCTACTGGCACCTCCTTCCTTCACCTCCTCATTTTACCATCTTGTTCCTTTTATTCTCTGGGATCTAGTCATACTGGCCTATTGGAGTTTGGAAATGCAGTTGGACCTTTGGAAATGCAGTTGGTAGGCTTGCTCTTTTCTCCTCCTTTATCTTTGCCTTTCTAAATACACTTGATTTAAAATACACTCTTTCAGGTGGGTCTCCTGATGCTATGTTTGGCAGACTTTGTTATTTGTGATTGAAACAATGTTACAGCTAAGGAAATTGAGGCCCAGAAATGCTATGCAACTTGTTAGGGATTATACAGCACCAGTGTCTTTTGAAACACATCTGGAATATTCTCATTTTAATAGCAGTGAGATCTACTGTCAAGTGTTAGAACTCTGTGGTAAGTTTTGGTCTCTAAATGATATATAGAAGTTGGAATGAGTTGAAAGAAAAGGACCATGGTAATTAAAGAGAAGGCAAGTGTGACTTTAGAAGAGAAATAAAGGACATGGGGATTATTTAGCCTAGGATGATACAGGGACATGAGAAAATAAGGGGATTTAAAGTTGTGAATTTGTAAGGTTATGACAATAGAGATGGCGGTTACAATTTTTTTTTTTTTGAAAGAACACAGGGTACAAAAGATCACATTAGATCTTATATTTCTATAGGAATGAGATATTTTAGCCAGAAAGGGGTTGCCTTGACAAAAGGAAAGGCAATTAAAGATCTGAACAAAATACAGAGTTAACTCCTTAATGCCAACTTATGGAAATGGTTAAAGGCAGGATCAATAACCATCTAACTTACCTGATGGTTTCCTTGTTGCCCTACCTCAGGCAGGAAACTGGGCCAGCTGACCTCTGGAGATTCTTTGGAATGAGTGAAGGAAAAAATGAATGTGAAAGTGAGGCTCACCATGGGTCACGGGCTAGATTGTGCTCCCACCCTGTCCGGTGGAGAGAAAGAAATATTGAGTGGCTTGTGTCCCCACGGGCTCCTCAGCTGATCGCATTCAGTTGGCCTTATCTGACTCCCAGGTGTTTCCATTTATCTCTGATAAACTGTCAGCCAAGAGTCAGCTTTCTGGGGCTGTGGTGGGGAGACAGGGGAGGAAGGGTAATACCCCAGATGTTTTCTGAGAAGATGGGAGAAGTTATTCTTCAGAACGAATGCATTTCGTCATCCTTTCTGCTTGCAGATGTGAAATTTGGGAACACTTCCAGGTTCTGTTTTCTTTTTTAAAATAAAATTAGTTCTGTATTTAAAACACCCAGGACCCAATCATCCCTGGGGATATAACTCTTTCGTATAAGTATAATGCTTTGGAGATTTAAGAGGATCCTAAGTTTTACTGCTATGTTTCTTCTAGTCTAGCCAGCCCTGTGGACTTTCTCTTTTGGAAACCAGGAAAAATGATAACAATCAGTGGTGGTTCTTACTATGCAGTAAGTGGCCTACTATGTGTCATATAAATTCAAGTCCCCTTGGTAATACTGCTAAACTCCTATTAAATTCATTTTACAGATGGAGAAGTCACTCCTAAAGCATCGTGTCTCTAAGTTTATGAAGCTACTGTGTAGGAAACACTTTAAATCCAGGACCGTGATTTCAAACAATAATTGCAAACTTCTTAGGACTTTGTAGAGCAGTCACTGAATAAATCCTATGGAATAGGGACTGCCAGGTCCCTCTGCAGGTGAGGGGGCACGGAGAAGTCCAGAGGTCTGCCCACATGCATACAGCGAATTACAGAGAGAGAACCAAAGGCCAAATACATGACTCTGAAGCTTGTGTTTTTAACCCCAGTCCTATGGCCATTACTACTCCCCTTCACACTCTGTGCAGTACTAGGGTTAGCTGGATGTGGTTTTTGCTCAAATTAGCTGATGTGAATCTTCATTAGCTCAAGGTAATAACTCCTTTCCTGTGTGGTTTTATCTTTCTGCAGATCTTCTGCTGTGTGAGCAGTCTCAGGCTCCCCACACAGTGTGAGCCTTCATAAGCGGAACCCCAGGCTTCAGGTGGCAAGGTCGTGGCTTCAGGTCAAGCATGGGCCTGGAATTGAACATTTTAGAAAGGACATTCCGCTCCTGGGAGCTCTCTGGTACAGACCCTGATCTGGGCAAGGGGGAGCCTAACAGCAGAGTAGAAGTTGTCTCCCTGCTTTGTTTATTTGAGACGCCTTCCAGGAGTCTGTCTGCTTTGGGGTGGACGTGCCCTGCCAAGAACTCCCGCTCTCCACATTGGCTGGGCGGCCAACGTACCTCTTGCCTTTTTTGATGATTCCTCTGCCCTGGATCGAAAGCGGTGTCTTGTAACAGTTTGGAGACTACAGAAGTTTCCCTGGCAGGATGAATGCTCAGCTTGACAAGTGTTGTTCTTGCTCTTTGGAGTTGCCCTCCAACTTTTCCAGACTTGATTCTGTAAATCATTTCATCTTGTACAAATACTGAGCTGTGAGCACAGATGATGGCCAGAGTGAAGATTATTTGAAACTCCATTTAAGAATCTATCCGGCTTTCAACAGATTAATGTAGCTTGCATTTGCGAATAAAAATGTTTTCTGCCTGCCAATGCACAGGTAGTTCTAGGACCCTTGAGAGGAACCAGTATATGCTTCTACTCTGGAAAAAAGTAACTTATCTGTGTATTGACAACTAATTTATCATCAAAAGCATTTAAGGCCCTATACTCTGCAAGAACTCACAAAGTAGCTGCAGATAGAGAAGGGATAAAATGAGGAAAACTGAAATGTTTGAAAGATGTGAGAGCCTGAAAAGGTCATTTAGAACATTATGGCATCCCAAGGAGGAAAACTGTGGGTTTCAAGATAGATTAAGGTGAAAGAACTCACATGGTTGGAAGAATATCCTGGGTAACTATCTAAAGTATTTATGTTTAGCTCACATTTGTTTGCCCTTATTCTAACAATGAAAAAGAATTTGTTGGAGGCAGGCTGTGATAGAGAAGGTCCAATAACCACAGACTGTAAATGTTCCCTCAGAGGCAAAGTTTCTTTGACATCTCAGTGTCCGTATACACTGCTGATAAAACAGAGGCCCACACACTTCACGGTATGCTTTTGCAATGAGCATTCTTGAATGCTGAAAGCTGAGTTCTCTTGCCGGTTTCTGGGGTGAAGGCAGAAATGTAATTTTTAATGTTCTTGGACCCACTCATTTCCTAGAATGAGAGCACTTGTGGGTCCATGTGACCCCCATGAATTAAAAGAAAATGTAACAAAACAGTCTGTTGAAACTTTTTTTGTTGTGAATAGGGGAAACTCTGCATCCTGGAAATGGAATTTTTTAATTATAAGTTGTGAATGATGAAAGTTGTAATGATGAAAGTTGAAAGTCTATTAAAAAATGAACCAATTAATTTAGGAGGGAGAAAAGAATTGAGGATCTTACATATGTTAAGCATTACAAAATATTATTTCATTTAAATCTCAAAAAATTTCCCCTTTTCACAGAAGAGGAAACAAGCTCCAAGGTGTAGGAAACATGCCCAAGGTACAACTAATCAGAGGTTGAGCTTGTAAAGGAGTTCATAGCTTTCAAAACCTGAAACTGATGTTCCTTAAATTAATCAGGCTGCCTGACTTACTCCTTAAGAGAAGTCATCACAAAGGAGTCTTTGATCATGTCTCTGAACTGACACTACAGGTCTGAGACAAAACTGCCTTCTGAATGAGGCAATGATGTCATACCTGGGGGAAGACCTTGCATCTCAGTTTCTGACCTACAAAAAGAGGTAAAATGCTCATACCAAATTAATTGAGTTTTGTGAATACGAAGAAAAACTTAGTCCAGTACTTAGGAAAAGTAAAACAAATGCTCAATAAGGCTAGATATTTTCTCACTCTATTTAGACATACTACTGTCTATATATTTCTCACTCTATTACATTATTTTTAGCTATTAATTTTAGTATAAAGTCACTCAAGATAAAATATGAAGAATCTCGTGAAAAGTGATTAGATTTAAAAGAGGATGAAGATAATCCTAGGGAACATTAATAAATGGCTAAGGCCATATTTACTTTTCAGACAAATTAGCAATTCATACTTAAGAAAGGTTACTCAAACAAAGGTGAAGTTATAAGGAACTGCTGTGAGGCTCAATTTCTCACAGTGACCACATCATCTGGAGCTAGGAAGAAGGGCTATGTGTGAGGCTATGTATCTGTATTAGAGCCAATTCCATCACTACCATTAGCTCTAGGCTCCTTTATTGTTTTAATGAGGAATTTTAAAAAGTGCAAATCTTAAAATTTGGGTGTCATAATCTCAAATATGAACTATGATATATTGTCTTATGCTGGGGGGTATGTCAGTTGTTTAGTGAGAATGATCTTTAAAAAAAGATGTAAAATTTTTTCAGCTAATTATTTGATTTGCATTGAACACTCTAAATTTTCCATTATATGATGGGTCTAAAGTCTTTTGCCAAGTGCCATGAGAATCATGAGAAGGGGGAAAATTCAACAACATACTCTTTTGTATAATTTTTTTTTTTTTTTATTTCTACACCATCAGAACACATACTCGTTTTCCTTGCACCAACAGAGAGCATGCTGATAGAGAGAATCCAGTCTGGGTATGTCAAAATAGGACCTGCTCCAAAACACTCAGATAAATAAAAATTTCTCCTTAAAACAGTTTATTTTTTCTACAGATTTTCCTTTAGGTGGGTTGAGCTTCCCAACATATGACCTGTGCTGCCGGGTATTTTATTCAGCATTTCACTTTCTGTGGTGATATCATCCCTCCCTTTTTCTGGCGGGAGGATTAGGGGGAGAATTAATGAAAATAAAAGCCGGCCCTTCCCAATCTCCATTGGGGCCATGTTGTCTTAGTTTTGATCATTTCCCCCAAATTAAGATTTCTGCATAAACCGCCCTGTCTATGTTGGCTGGCAGTTTTATGGCTGACCGAACCGCACTGGCCGGGGTTCTGGTTGGCTGGGTGTTTACACAGGCTGTTAATCAGATGCCGAGGGAGCAGAGGGTGAGCGCTGTCTGTGAGCTGGCGCGGGCCTGTTTGCTGTCGTGTGCAAGGGCCTGCACTTTGTTACTACAAATTACATAATGACATGTTACATTTCAAAGTGTATTTTTACTTCAGGGAAAATTAAACCAATAAACAAACAACCTCGGTGGAAAAAGAAAAAAGAAAAAAAACAAGACCCCTGGGTTTCCAGATCTTCCTCTTGGAAAAGGTTCTTAATTAAATTGTACCCATAAACAAACCTTTGTTTCATTGAGAAGAGAGCAATTGCATATAAAATCTATTTTTAAAAACTAGGATTCGAACGTTTGCCGGACTAGGGTCTGGCTGGGGTTATGAGTTTTATGATCTGGACGAAAAGAAAAGGCGAGCTTGTGGAGGGATGGTAGATTTTCATTTTTGATTGCTAATCCCTCTTAAATGTTGCTCCTGCCCTTCTTGAAAGGGGTGTGTAAACGCAGGAATTATCTTAGTTTTTCCAAGTACTGATTCAAGCAAAACTGCCTAGGGTGAGCATGAAGCGATGGATGCTGGATTTTTGGCCATGTAGAAAATTGAGTCTCTTCATGTCTACACTTTAGCGACTCAGAAACTTAAATAAACAAAATAAAAAAAAAAAACTTTTTGAATCAACTTCTAAACCTTCTAGTGTGTACCTACAAATTAAATATTAGCTCATTTCTGGGAGTTGTTGGAATTAAGTATATGTTTAGGATCCAAGGATATAATGATAGGTCTTTGGAGTGATAGCCACTCTTTTGTTATTCAGTTACTCATGTATTTGCTCAAAATCTTTTTCAGCATAAAATATGTGATCAGGGAACGTATCCTCGCTTTCTTTTCCAGAATTAAGTGGAACACTTAATTAGAACATTTATTGAATTGTATTTTAAATGAGTTATTTCACCAAATCAGTCTTGTCCAAGCAAGACCTGTTGTTATCAGAACTATTTGACCAGGAATTCCCAGGGTTTGTTCAGGTGTTTGGCTGCTACTAGAAATAACAGCAGCTCAGTAAATGGCTGAATGAAAGACTGCCTTTCTTATATTTTAAAAGCATGCCACGATGCTTACATTTCTTAGGCAAAATTATGACGTGATGTAGGATAATTTATCAGTATAGTCTCCAAAACGAAAAATCACAAAAGCAATCAAAGACTGTCTCCATTTTCCTTTATTTACTTATTTTATTATTTTAAAAGTGGCTGTTGAAACATAATTGCTATTATGTTATTTCTTTAGTCTATTTTCTATTTTGACACCACCTTCCTTCTATAGAGTCTATTTCCAGTGCCTTATGTGTTACTTCTGTTGATTTTTGTGTGAAGGTTCCACTGAGGTTATTATGTGATGGACTAGTTTTGTGACCTATTGGAAAGTCTAACTGTAGACTCCTAGATAGGTCACATTTTTTATTCTCCTTCTCCTCTTAAATGAAAAAAAAAAAAAAAAGGTATATGTTACTGCTATAGCTGTTTATTTGTTGCTTTGTAGTAGCCCTGTAGTAATTTTTTCATACCCATATTGGTATTTGAAAAAATCTTTTTTTTCTTTTGCTTTCTGCCAAAACACCATATGCCCAGATCCCATCTCACCCTAGTTTTATTTTTAAATTTGGAGTGTTTAAAGAGAAATCTTTCTCCCTCAAATCTTAGAAATAATTTATAAGGTTTTGAGTCTTCTAAATAGATTTTTAGATTTCTCAAATACTTAAGAAACTTCAGAAAAAGAAAGGATAGAGAAACAAAGGACAGATCTGTAGTGTAGAGACTATTGGACAAAAAGGGACCATTTTAGACATTGCAATTTTCTAAGAATAACCACACAAATGTCTAAAACCCCTAGTTGTTTAGTGTCAAAAAATTCTTTATTTCATCTTGGATTTGTAACATTTCTATTTGAACACTTAATTTAGATTACTGGATTACTTAGGAAGGTACTCAACCTTGATCCAAATTGATCATTCATTTTTCAGGTGCCTTTGTTTTTGACTTCTGGTCATTTCAGGACTGTTGTTTGGGTATTCTGATAGAATGTGACCTTGACCTTACAGGACTGGAGAAGACCACCAGCCTTTTTCATTGAACTGATTCTCAGCTACCACCAAATAGACAACAACCCAAAGCAAAGAGCCAATTCAAAACTGAAATCCAGGGTTTTTATAGTAAGAATGACTAACAATGCAATAAGAAAGAAGATTTTTTTGAGCTAAACAATGGTCTAGGAAATGTCTATTGTGCTAAGACATACCTGTAAATAGATAAACTATCCTCTTCCTATTGTTTTGCATAGCCAGAGCTTGAAATGATAGATGGAGGAAAGTCACATCATGGCTTTTTAAATGAATGAGTAAAAAGTAGGTAATGTAATAGTAATAAAGAGGAGGAGGCCTTCCCGCTCATTCTCTCTGGCTGGTTATTCTCAGCTTACCTGGGTTGACACAATGTCTCTCTTCTGCCTGTTGTGCCTTTCAAGTCATGGTTTGTGTCAAGGCTCCAGGGGAAGGCCACCATCACCATCACAGCTCCTTCGCACATATCCAGACAGGGGAAAGGGAGAGGTTTAAGGCAGAAGGAAGGGCAAAAGTTCAATTCTCAGATGGCAGTTCAGATTTAGAAAACAGAATGAGAAAAAATAGTGGAGACCATCTTACCTTCTTTACCTTTAACTTTGAATTTAACTCAAAATATATCTTTGTCTTTACCTCCCCCCCCCTTTCTTTTCTTTCCTTTCTTATTCTCTCCCTTGCTCTCTCCCTCCTTCCCTTTATAACATTAGCTACATCATTGATCAATCATCTATCTATCATTATCTATTTGTCTCTCTTTCAATCATCTATCATGCCCTTTCTGTCTTCCTACTTTTCCAGAAATAAAATGAAACTATTGCAGAAGCCTGATACTACATCTAAAAAGCTACATTTAATTTTTTAGAGGTGTGGAGGTTTTTCCTTAGTGAGCTCTAACTCTCTTATTTTCTTCTAATATGTGCCCTTCATGTGACATACCAGAGAACCTATTGAAAATGTTCCTGTTTAATGGGGCCATTTGAAATAGAAGTCCACTTTAAAAGTGATAAAATGCAATCTCTGATATGAACTTGGTAGTCAGCTTCTGTGAAGTCCATTTTTGTATGCAGACAAATCTGTTTAAAATGCTGCTTTAAAATTTAAATCATGCACATAGGCACAAAACTCATTTATATGTTTTTAAATGCTATTTCATATATATGAAATATGTTTATATACTTATAGAGAGAGCTTACTGTGCATCATAATACAGTGCAACCTAACATATAAAAGTTACTTGAAAGCTTAACTGACTCAACAGAACAACAGACTAATCAAAGAACATTTTATATAAAGTATATGCCTTTGAGTACAGCATGCAAATGTGCTATTTAGAATATTTTCCTCATTGAATGCTCAAGTCCATCAGTGTACCATTTTATATTTGTTCTCTTAAAAACATGAAACTCGTTTTGAAAATGTTGGTTTAAATGGGCATTATTAAGTCTTTATCAGTTCTGAGCATTTCAGCCTTTTGCAATCCAGAAATTTCTCAATCTGACAGAATAAGAAATGCATTTACATGGCCTAAGCTCTTAAATTGTCCCTTTCAATTAATGCCCCATCATGGAGCAATCTGGAAACCATTACTCAGTAACTCTTCATTATAATTGCTTGCAGCTGAGTATCCAGCCCTTGGTAATATAAGAATAAAAGAAAACTCAGTTAGTAACAAGTGCAATTGATTCCATTCAGAATTCCCCTGGTGCTTTGCCATGTTTGGCCTGCATAAGAGGAAACACGAGGTTTTTTTTTTTTTTTTTTCCTTTTGGGGCCAGGAAATGAATTGGCAGACATAAGATGGTTTGTGTGGTGCGCGCCTTCATTTTTCAGCTGGTCCTAGTTAAAAATGAGACGGTGGGACTCCTGCTTTCTTCCCCACTGGCTACATATTTTTGAGGGCTTTTCTGGTAATAGATAAGACTACAAAACTTCAATTTGCTGCCAACTAACAGCATCCAGAGACTGTCACCTTCTGTGGCCACAGTGGATCCTGGGACTGACTTGCGTGAATGGGTTTTAGTAGTTGATTCACCCCCACGTGATCCTGCTTTTAAGAGGATGAAGTCCCTGGTACATTTTGTACAGGTGGAGAGTGTTTATGTGTTTGGACGTTATCAATCACCAACTCCAGAAATGTAAAGATCTAAATTATGATAGATGAAAATGTGAAAATGAGATGTGGTAAGCCCCTTCACCACCCATGTAAACAAGTAACTTGGCTTTTGAAAATGGTAGAGGGAAACACCCTTACTGCTCATTCCCCTCAGAGGCCATGCAGCCACTGACTCCAATGTCCACGTCCCCTGGACTCTGAACATGGGGACAGTCCCTTCATAACATTTCCATGCCTCTTCTCCCCTAGAAATGACCAAGGCCAGGTAACAAGCATACACCAATTAATTCATGTGTTAAAACTATGTAAATCATTAAATACCATTTTCTAACAAGAACTGAGGTTCAGTGTAGAAAGGTGAACTCAATAAAACTTTAACTGTTGTAAATCTACCTCCATTCTTTGCTTCCCCGGTTGTCGAAAGGAAACTCTCTGAAGTTAAACTTCATTTTGATTTACTAGAATAAAGATTTCAAAATTTCCCATGACCTGAGAAAACTGCTATCAATATTTAAGCATATTTTATGTATCTATTTCTAGGCATTTTGGAGGGTGGGGGTTAGAAAGGTTTTATTTTTTTTTACATTGATGTGATCATTCTGTATTTTATCCCCCATTATAAACAACTTTTTCTTTTAAAATTGTTGTAATAATTGTTAATAATTACATATTTGAAAGCCCATATGCATGCAAGGGTCTTAAATAAGAGAGAAAGCCTTTCATAATGACCCCAAACTGCAAGAAAAATTAAAAGCAGTGTAAACCTTCTTGACTCTTGGAGGTTCAAGGTCTCGGGTGAACAGAAGCTGACACGTTGTCCACCCCTCATCACCCACCATGCTGGAACCCAGAAACTCAGCTTTCCCAGACTTTCCAGCTGCAGAGTGATGAAAAGAAACTACGAACAACCCTTATGGGAGAACAGTTTTCTGTTAATAAATAAATAAAAGTGATTATTCAGAGACAGGGCTCAAGAGGTCAGGGAAATTGTATTGTATTTGCCTGACTTCACATTTCCCTATCAAATAATTACAATTGACTGAGTAATCCTGAACTTTATGATGATTATAAGTCATTGATCTCTCTGGTACTATTTTCAATTTTTCAGTTCTTTAGATATAAAGAATGCAGTTCATTAAAACTAGGATTCATTAAAATCTAAGATAAGTAATAATGAAATTGGCTGATGTTCCATGACTTTGGCCAGTGACTATAAATCCAGGCCTGTTACATTTTTTTGGTTCCCAACCTAGGGAGGTGGTGATAAGCCAATTTCCAATAAAGATGTGTTCAGTAGCTTAAGCTGCTATGTTTGAAATAATCAGTGTCTGACCTTTATATGCTGGTCTGGTTTAGGGGCGGAACCAAAGGGACTTAGAGCATCTTACTTATCTACCAGTTTTCCCTGAGGAAAGGAAAGGCTCCAGCATCTGTCATGGGAACTGCTCCCAGATGGGTCCTGTTTCTTCCCAAGCCAGACAGGTTTGTGTCCCTGATTCTCTAGGCTGTTTAGAGGACTCTGGCTTTGCTTCAGGTTTTCAGCACCTTTATTTAAATCCTCTCTCCTTTCCCCCTGAGGCAGAATTCAAGCAATTTTCCCTTTTTCAATCAACAGATCTTTCTTGAAGTCTAATTGAATGGAATGCTCTCCCCCCAGCCCAAGGCTGCTGATTAGTGATGTTTGTGGTCTGGCTTCCCAAGACCAACATCTTGGATCTTAGTAAACTTTTTTGTTGTTGTTTTATTAATCGTAGTAAAAATACACACAATACAAAGATTAACATATTAACTGTGTTGAAGTATACAGTTCAGTGGCATTTAGTACATTCCCATTGCTTAACAACCTTTGAAGATCTCAGTGAACACTGTATCTAGTAAATGTTAAGTAATTGAAAATACTGAGAAGAGCTCACACTTTTTCAGAGGAGGCAAAACACACAAAGGCCTATAGAATTAATTTTAATTAATTTTGCTTGTTTGAATTAATTTTATCTGTATACTAGTGATAAATTTTCAGCCAAATGTTCTTCCCCTTCTAGTGATAAGTTCAGTTGTTTTATTTTGCACATGGAAATTTTATGACCTGGAAATGTATGGATGGAAAACAGGAGCATGTCAACACTAGCTGGCTCTTCATCATGCATAGAGAGTTAAACCTGTGGAGGCTTAGAACCCCCATGTGTACCCACCATCAGATGTGTTTGACTAGGCCAGTGAAGTATTCTAAAAAGTGCAGGTTAGTCTTTATTATTTCAGAACAGAGTAATTCATATAGAAACACTTGTTTCCAGCTTTCCTTGAAAATTGGTAGAATTGCAGATTTGGGCCCCTCTCTGCATAGCAGTCAGCAGGAACTTGGGCATGGTAACCCTTTAAATGGGGCAGGTATTCTTGTTTATACCAGTCTCCACACTATTAACTTGTAGGCTCCCATTTGCCTTTGAGTGTATGACATGTATGATTATCACAGAACTTCTTGAAATCCCCTAATTGCTCTCCCATTCATCAGTGATGACAAAATCCCCCCCACCCCTTAAAGATCTTTTTAGGCACATGGAGTTTGAAGTGAACTGAGACCTCCATGATCAACTTGAACAGAAGTGTTTCTCAGGAGAGATCTAGGAAGGTCTGGGCCCCTCTTCATTTACTGAAGGCAAGGGAGAAATTTTGCATTTTCTACACCTGCACATTTTCTGTAGAGATACTTGATGAAAGAATTATTAGATTGGAGACAGGAGAACAAATCCAAGAAGCAAAACAAAAAAGACTTGTCAAATCTTCAAATGGATCTTGAACAATGAAATGCCTAGAGCATGGTGATAATGTCATAGAAAAATTTCCCAAAGAATTGAATAATACTCAGCATTTCCATCTTAGGATCCATGTAAGATGGCCCAGATACTCTGCTCACATGGGGATGGTAGGTCTCCAGTGAGAACTCTCATCTAAGGCAGAAAACGGAAATGAGGTGGTTTGAAGGCTGAGGATTCTCATATCAGTGAGAGAGAAAAGCTGTCAGTCATTCAGTGTCTTCTGGGATCTAGTGTTTTAATGCACAGGAGAAGGAGTGAACCCATATAAGGCTGTTCTGCTCAGGACTCTCACAAGTGTGGGACCTAGGTCGCAAGGGAAAACTCAGTCCTTTCTTTGACCCACCTTCATTTTCTTGACCCTTATTTATGTATTTATGTATTTATGTATTTATTTATTTATTGGAGACTAGGTCTTGCTATTTTTGCCTGTGGAACCGCAGGCTCAGGTTGCCCGGGGTACCACAGACTCAAGCAATCCCCAGCCTTAGCTTCCCAGGTAGCTGGGATTACAGGCGCGCGCCACCACGCCCAGGTATTTTTTGGAACTAGGTCTCACTACAGGCCCCAGACGGGATTTGAACCGCGATCCCTAGCCCCCGGCCGCTTCATAGGCTGAAGCTTACAGGCACGAGCCACCATGCCTGCCCATTTTCTTGATCTTTATTCTGGAATCTGGGAAGAGGAAGTGATTGTGCTTTTGTGCATTTTCCCAGCTACCAGATTCCTCCATGGGGGGTCCCCAGATGAGGTTTGGATTGACAATCTGGCTGAATGATGACCAAATCCAATCTGAGAATTCCTTCTCAGTGTTAAAGGTTTCAAGCCTTTAGCATCCATAAAAGCAAACAAGATAAAGTTCCACTAAAAATAGGAGCAGTAGGGAAAAACTCTCTCAGGGTTAACCATAAAAATCAAATTACTCCCAGGACCTCTATGACTGTTAACTCACAGGGCTCCTTGCATCGCACATACATAGTGTCATATTCCTAGGAGTCTTTCTCACAGGTCCTCAGTGGATGTTTTGGCTCTCTATATACCAGGGCAGATGCCACATGATCCATGGCATGCAAAGTACTGATGTCTGACATTTACTAACAAATTAGATGAGGCCTGAAAATTGTCTGGCTTAGTAAAGTGAAACCCCTTCAACGACTCTTCCTCTCACATTGAGGACCAGGAAAGGAAGGGCAGGTGACAGCAAGAAGCCAGAACCAGCTGTATCTAAGGACGTGCTAAAATTTTGTGAGCTACCGGTCACTGCTCTGAGCTTCTCACAGGGAATGCCTGCTTCCTGTCAGGTCTGCTTAACTGCTTAAAATATATGCACATATGTCAGCAGTACCAAAGGTGCTCTGAAGTGTTGGTAATTTGCTCTTTCATTTTCTTTTCTGCCCTCTCTTCTCTTAGAAGACTCTTCCACGGGCAAACCCAAGATCCCCTTCATCAAGAGATCAGAACACCAGGATTGAGAGATGCTGCAGACAGCAAGTCAGACATGGTTCTCTCCATTTCCCTCACCCCTTAGTGAGAGGATGTCCGAAAGTTGTAAATGCCATGTGGCAGAGGCTGGAGGGGAATCACCCGAAACTGTTTCTCTTACTCTTGGATTTATACAACCAACCGCATTTGCAGCCTTCACTGCTGCTGGGAGGCTGTGCAACTGATTCCAGGCCAGGATAACCTAAGTGCAAAGATTTGCATTTTGGGGCTGTGTCTCCTCACAGGTGAGGTGAATCTCTTACCTGTGGCCCTTCATGCTCACTGCTCTCTCAGTGGCAAGGGTACAAGAGACTCCAGGGAACACTGGGAGTTTTCTGATGAAGATACCAGCAGAAGGAGCCTAGATCCTTGATTTATCACACGGAGGGGAACCTTGGTCAGAACAATCTCATTGGATCCTGCAAAGAGTAACAGAGACATTTGTTAAATCACTCAGATGTTTGGATTCTTCTGATAGCAGTTAGTGTTACTTTGTAAGACTAAAGACATTAATTTGGAGTTTTCTGAAAGAGGGGGATAATCTTCATCTGGATTGTAGATGCCAGAAGATGGGGTTAATTATACATGAAAAAGGAAAAAAGAATCAGTGTAGATTAACACCCAGAGTAGAGTATTGTCTAGTGTGGATTAGTCAGAAACTATTATACTTTTTCCAAATATTCAATTCTTATAGCTTGGAGATATTGACATCTCTCCAGGAATCAGAAGCCAATAATGCTAGGAGATGGTCACTTGGGAAGTGTTAGAACTTGAGATAGTAAAATCCTTGGAAGAGTTTATTATTGGCCTAGAATGCAACATGGAGCATGTAATTAGGTCTATCCCCAAATTACCACTCTTACCCATGTGAAACTGGAAACAATGGAAAGTATTTATATGCTGGGCATTTTAATTACAGAACATGAGGGAGAAAAACATAGAGAAAGGATATTCCAGTATTCTGCTTACTTTATTCTTAGAAAAGTAGGAAGAAAAAAGTTATGCTTCCATAAAAACTCTCAACAGGTTCCTGACTTTAGGGAAAAAGACTATAGTTATGAAAGAGGTGGAAATTTGAATGACCCTGACATTATTATTGTCAAACATTCCTTAAGCCTTCTCTGAATAATTGGAACCCTTAATAGCTGTATCACTTTGCAATCCTGAGATGGGATTGCATTTGCAAGATTGCTTTTCCAGAAGCTCTAGGAGACAGCATCATGAAAGCAGTAAGCCTGTGTGTGATAGTACCCATAAGGGGAATCATGAATCTCCCTTTGCTCCCAGAGATACAAAACTAAAAGACAGGCACAAAGGAAACTAATTCTACATTCAACCAATTCTACATAATATCAGGAAAATTTCTTTATTTAAAAGTCACCATTGTTGGTTGTTTATTAATAATAGAAATATGAACTGAATAGATAGGTAGGCACTATTTAAAAAAACTCAAATAGCTAATCACAACCAAAATTTCTTCAGTGCTTCTAGAAAACAGATAAAAACTGAACTTTTCTGCATATCTGAGAGTTCTAGACTCTGTGAGAGAGGTTCTTCTGGTCCTGATAGGGCATAGGCTTGGATATGTTTCTACCCTATAGGTTGCCTTTAATTAACTCACTTTACCCAAAAGGCAAGAAACTAGAGATAAAGTAAAACTCTTCCTTCCCCCTCGTTTCTTACTATAAATTGTCTAACCTCTACTTTCCTCATGCATGGTGAAACACATTCAATGGAATACATGAGAGACTAACTTACGTGATTTCAACTTTACACTCTTTGCATGAATTTGATATTTAATTCCTACCTGTGAGGAAATGATGTGGCATGATGTGGCTATTTTCTCTGGGATATTATATTTGTATTAACAGGCACATCTCTTGTCTGTTCTGAAACCCATCACAAGCCTGTGAATGGTTAGCGTGCCATATTAAAAATATGCTAACTTTCTATCTTGAGTTGAGTATATTCCATAACACACACAGTTTATTCTGCTATGGCTTCTTTTTCTGAGGGTTAGGATTTGGCTGATAATGTCCAATAAAATGTGTGTCAAGGAAAAAGCCTTTTTTTAAGCTCAAAGGAACAAGTGTGTTGTCTAATATCTTAAAGTATTACATCGAGCCATTGTGGTAAAATGGTGGAGAGAACCAAATGCCAAAATCAGAGAGGAGTTAGATTAGAGGATTCTTTTGACATTGTGAAGGGCATTATACAGGTGTTGACAGTCTGGAAAAATAGACCAATAATAGAATGAAGCGAAGCTGGTAGAAACTATGACCAGAGACAGGTGATAGCTTCAGGATTGGAGAAACAGAACTGTGGTGGCAAAAACAGCAGTGACGCATCCTGGCTGCACGGAGAAGGTCAGTGGAAGGCTTCTCCCAGCTGTCTTCCACAAAGCAAGATCTGACATGAAGTAGTAGTTCTCAAAGTGTGTCCACAGGACCAGCAATAGTAGCATGACTGGGGATGCACATTCTCAGTTTCACTCCAGTCCTACTGTATTTGAAACTCTGGAAGCAGGTCCAGCATTGTGTCCTTTAACCAACCACTAGTGACACTGATGAAGGCTGAAATTTGAGAACCACTGTGCTGGGGTGAATGTGATGCAGGAAGTACAACTGCTTCCTACAACTGCAGATATCTTCGGTTTTCTTGCCCCATTACAGCATCAGCTGCTTTTCTCACCATGTCCTTTGCTAGTGTTTATGGACACATATTTCTCAAGCTGGTTTTTAATCAGCTCAAGTAAAGAGACAGTTGTCAGCACTAATGAAAATGTAGCTGGGTTGACTTTACTGAGAGGAGTAAACCCATCTCCAGTGGCACCATCCTGACAGATAATTTCATTTCTTGATCAATTTCCACCTCATTGCCATCACTTTGAACCAGATTCTACTCTCTCAGTTGCTACCTCTCCATCTCAGAGTTTTGACTTCTGATCAACACTCTGCCTTTGACTTTTGGTCAAGTAGCTATGCACACTTCACCCTTCCCCACAGAGTCTCTTAATATTCCACCAACTGACCATATCAAGCCAAAACTCGGGTTTGATGACCAGCAACATGGAAGAGTTTCGAAGCAGGAAAATGATGTTTGACTCCATGCTCCAGTGCAATGGAGTTTCCCTCCTGCAACTGTTCTCCTCTACTTGGGAAGATCACCCTGCACCACAGTTTGTATTATCTAAAGGTTTCCTGTCTGATTATGAGCCTGGAGAGCCCAAGATAAGGGCAGATCTAAGCATCTTATTCAGGTTCAAAGGTAACATGGATAAAGCCTTTTTTCTGGCCCCATAGAAAGAAATATTTTAACTGTTGCATGAGAACCCCGTTATTCTGCTGTGGTGGAGGAAAAGTTGCACTGTATAAACACTGCTTTTTCCTCTTCCCTCCATTGTCCCCAAACACGAGACAGTGCAGGCTGCTCTGTGCTGGACTTAACCAGTATTGCTGACAGAAATGAGAGGACTGAGAACCGATGAGCGGGAGAATGTGGCCGCTTAAGTGTTGAACATTACAGTCTGCCTGGCACCTGCTGTCACATGCAGAGGTCACTTTGTAACTGCTACCGAATGTGGAGGTTCCATGACTAATGCCCCTGCAGGGACGGTGAGAGGGCCCCCTTCACAAAGGTCTCAGGCTGGCTCCTTCTTTATGTCTTCTGCACAACAGGAAACCAATAGCAGGAAAAGATTTACGATTTGGTGGGCAGAAGATAAATGATTTCAGTGTCTGGATGCTTTAAAAGCAAATTTTTGTACATCATATGGTTAAAATTGATCACTCCATTGACTTTTGTATGGACTGGACCTAAACTAAGAATGTTAGGTAATCAATGAGAAAAGGCTGTGCATGAAGAATTAACACCACAACAATGGAGACTGTGTAAAAGTTTTCTCACAGCAAGAAATAAGTGAGGGTTGGTCAGTTCTGGACAGTGGATCTGCCACTCTGGGCAGACTCTGCTAGGGAGCAGTCTGAGGCATGGTTCTTGAAGAAAGTTCTCTGACAACTAGATTTCTTTTCTTTGAGATTCTACTTTCCCTCTGTTTTAGCATCTCCTGCCTTTGTGACTTGGTTTTTGCTCCTGTGGAGAAGGTCCCACTTACTGGCTGGTGGTTGTAATCAGCTTTGGCCATTAGCTCTTCCTGTTCAAGCCAGTGTGAGAGAATGAACCTTGGTTGTAACCCCCTCAGAGTAACCAGAGCTTTGCTTTGCTGGTCTCACTCTTTTCCTGCCTCCTGATATTTACCGGGGCCACTAGCCTCCCTATGTACTTGCTGCACATCCAGGGCATCTGGATCTATGAGACTGGCCCCCCACCCCTGACTTTCCAGCAAACATGTGGAGAATAGTACAAGGGCATTAAATTAGACCTCATTACCTAGCCAGTTGGGCCGTCCAGCTCTCCCGCACATAATAATGAGGTCTGATTTATTGTGATCATTATTCAGGCATTACAGGTCACTAAATAACATGCTCTGCCCACACATGTCTTCTGAGCTAATAAATATCCTGAGAGGAAACATTCTTTGAGGGTGTGAGTCTCAGGTTTGGATCGGTAACTCCAGGCTCATTAATTGTATGAAGGCACTTTGCCTATTGCTCACAAAATCTTGGGAACAGAAATGGGAAAAGACTAATTAACAGCCTGGGAGGATGTGAGTGAAAGACAAAGGAGAGCCTGTCCACTGGATACTTTGGCCTGTGGGACACAGAGCATGGAGGGGACCTATGGAGGGGAGAGAGTGCTACGGCTGATACCTACCCAGTCAACCCCACAGCACAACTGGCAAGAAGCAGGGGGTTTTCAGAGCTGGACCCACATTGCTCTCTGATCTGCTGGTATGCCTGACATCACTGGGGACCTGCTTGTCATGTCACTTTCCCTCATCTCTGTCCCTCTCTGTCAAGACTACCAAACCCTTTCTGCCTCCTCTTTGATATGGTATTGTTTGGAGACTCTGCTATGTCACCTCCTCCAGAGAGACTTTCTGATCCTACAGTCCCAAGTATTTACTTTTTTACAGTGTGTGTGATGCAGTACAGTTTTCATGCAGCACAGAGCTCCCCTGTATCCTTCACTAGCCTGTTAGACCCTCAGAGGCCCGAGCTGGAGTTCACCGATGGTGGCATTTCTAATGCTGGAGTCACACCTGCTACACAGCTGGTGCTGACCAGCTGCCTGGTGAACCGAGGAGACTACACCCTTGTGAGAGAAGATCAACACTCCCAGAAATGCTGTGCATGTGGCAGTGGCACAGAGGCAGTTCCACGCCAGGAAGAAAGCCCTGAGCCACACTGAACATCACTTTGCAGAGCCTCTCACTATCCTGACAGACATCAAATTAGAAACTTCTTGAAGGCAAGAAATAGAAACATGCTTGATCTTGTATCCCTTTGAGCCTAGCTTGAATTGGCACCTAGTAGGTGTTCATTAAGAGCTGGATTAAAATGTTGGCATACCTGCTGGGTTTTTCTCACCAGAAGCCAGGGTCTCAAGCACTTGACTGGATTTTATGGGGAGCACGTGTTTTGTGACCAGGGAGACGATACCATTTTTGTGCCCACCCCTACTTATGCACCCTGGGAAAATGAGGCTCTAGCTAGATGAAGTGTGCCTGTAAGTGTGCTGAAACAGGCTGACATGTGGTGCCCCTGGTGATTTTGCTTTTCCTTGCAGTCATAATCTCAAATCATGGAGTACTGAGGCTTCAGCTGCAGATTTAATAGCATTACAGGAAAATGACAGCATCAGTGGATTGTCACAAATCTTATATTGATAACATCCACATTTATCTTTTTAAATTGCAATATGTTTTTTTAAACGTCTTTTTGCCTTGAAGAAGACACTGGGGACTGGGAAACAAGATTTAAAATAATCCTTTTTTTTTTCTAACTCATAATGCAAAGTGTATAACTGGTAAATACTAAGTAAATCTGACTATATATCTGTATTATTTATGGGAATAATTTAAGATTATTTGCTTTATAGAATATTTGTTGGAATGCTTTAAAAATTGCTGAAATTAAATGAAATCAGGCTCCTTGAATTATCCATGAATGCAGCTTCACATAATCAATACTTCAGCCATTCTGGGATGACATTACATCTCAAGACTATTTTCTAACTTAATAAGATTAGAAATAATAAACTGATATTATTTCTTTGTGAATTGGGGCCTCTGACCCGGTAATTTAATGCCTTCATTATTGCACTAGGAGAAGTCTGAGACCCACTGAGACCATGCACTCGCTGCTACACTCTGTCCGAGTGATAGGCTGGTTCCTCCCGCATTCTTTGCTTGGTGGGATATGTGTGATTGAGGAATGTTGTTAACTTGTTTTGAGAACCACTCTGAGCATTATTTTCAGGAGAGCTATTTCAGGAGAGCATTGTTTTGAGAAACTCTAAGCATTTTAAATGGAAAACTTTTATTGGCTCAATAACCAAAAGCGGTAGAAAAAGAGATGACTTACTCCTAAGTTGTATTATTACAGATATCTTTACGCTGGCCAAGAGGTGACGTCTGTACAACAGGACCATGCAAGAGGCATTTTTCAGGTCCAGTCTGGGCTTGCTGCGGTCCATGATGCTTTTGGCTGCTATCTGTAAGGAGAGGAAGGCAGGGCGGGTGTTCCTATCGGACCACGGACCCCGCTGCAGGGCCTGAGGGCTGAGCGCTTTTCCATTTCTCACGCGTTCTGCTCCTGCTCTTCTGAATTGAGGAATCCCCTGAGCCTGCCTGTGTGAAGCACTTTCTCATGAACCTTTGCCATCATCTACACTGCTCGGGGGGTGGGAGAGTGGGATTACCACCCTGTGTAAAATAAGTTGGACCCACACCCTAGCCCAAGAAATATTCCCAGCGTCCCTCTGTGCTGCTGTTGGTTCCCAGAGTCACCATGGTGAGAAGCCAGTGGAGGATCCCCTTCCCAAGGTTATGAACCATACATTAAGTTGGGAGTGCAATAAAGTAGATGGGAATGTTATATGCAAAGATGGTCCTGGCTGGGAGGGGCTGGGCTTAAAGGAGAAAGCATATTCTATTTACAGAGCATGGTTAAAAATGCTAAACACAAAGGACAGGAGATTCTGCATCCTTTAATTGACCAGGGCAACTGGAAATTGAAGTCTCTCTGGGAAAATGGAAATTATTTGCCCACTGGGTCTGTAGATGGAGGGTGACTTGCAGAATGAGTTCTGTCTTCAGGAAGCTTTGTGACAAAGATTACTTGGGTCCAATTAGTCCTGGACAATGCAACAGTAATAAACTTGGGCACCCACTGTGCTCCAGATGCTATTGTAAGTACTTAGCATTCATCATCTCATTTATTCCTTAAATCAACCACAATTGTATGAGGTGGGCATGACTAGCCCACACTTCATCAGTTGGTGTGACCGTGACTTGCCCGAGGTCACCCAGCTGGAGAGGGGTTGCTGGGACTTAAATCCAGATTGCCCATCTTCAAGGTCATGTGCTGAAACTCTTAAATGTTTGGTCACACCAGAAAGATTCAAAAAAGGGTCATGAATGTACAACATAGATGTGCATGTGTTTACACACATATTTATATATTTCTTTTCTAATTAGACTTAGTTTTATAGTATTTTAGAAATATTGCAGAAAAGGAACCAACTATTACTAAAAAGCAGTGCATGCTTCTGGCTACTTCTGCTAAACCTCTAAATGTCATTAAAAATGGCTATGCTGAGCAAAGCCTCAAGCTGAGCACTGAACATTAGCAATAGGTCTGTGCAGTCTTTTCCCCAGGCCCAAGGGCCCACTTTGATTTGAGGAAGGTGCTTAGTTAGCTACTCTTTCCATTACAATATCTCCTCAAAGATAACAAACTTTACTAAATAGCAAAGGAGTGTTTGAAGGTCTTAGAGTTACTAGGATGAGAGATCACTGAGGTGCAACCTTAGACAGTGGCATTGGGAATGGAAATGAGGGAGCGGGTGGCTTGAGTAGTATGTGGTGCAGCAAGTTGACTGGACTGACTGGATATCAGAAACAGAGAGGAGCAGAACATCGACGATGATTTCAGGCTTCTGGTTTAGGTGACGACATGGAGGGTCTTTGACCACTTGCAACAATGGAAACTGAGGCACGGCATTTAGTCTGACTGTTGAACCAAAGACCGCATCAAGTGTGCCCATGAACGTTGGAGAACTCAGCACAGTTTGGGTCAATGTTGCTTTTCATGCATTTCAGAATCTCTGATTCTGGAGTTTGAAAAGCTTGAAGTGAATTCAGCATATCTAGTTATTATTTCCTCCTTTTCTCTGTGCAATCACTTGGAGTAACTTTTGTTTCAAGGCTGGTTACACAGCAGTCCGGGATGGATACCCTTGTGACAATAGTGAGACTGTAGAGCACTGGTGGCACTGTGAACCTGCTGGACTGCATAAGTCTTTGTTGAAGGGGACTGCACTGCACACTGTAGGACTTTTAGCGGTATTCCTGACCACTGCTCACTAGATAACAGCAGTAAAGTCCCAGCACACCAAAATCAAGTGCAGATATTGCCAATTGTCCTGGAAGACACATGTCTGAGGACACATCTTAGCCTCCTAAGACCTTCCTCAGTTACAGGAATAATAATGTTGGTGAGTATGACTAAACACACACAGAATATATTTTCCAGATACTCTGTTAGGGACATTATTTGGATTATCTTATTTAATCTCCTTCAAAGCCTTTTAGAGGGTTCTAATTGTTTTTTTACTTTATAGGGGAAACCGCGACTGAAGCTGTATCTCTCTAGTGTTGATGTTGTGAAGTGGCTATTTTGATACTACCACATAGAAAGCTCAGAGCATCTTCCCAGTAACCAGCCCTGTAGTCTAGAGAAAGATTTATATCAGAAATTATTTGTTAAATATTTAATAAATACTTTTGCAGAAAACCAACATTTACCATCTGCCAGGTGCTGATGTAGGCACTTTCCCAATGTTAAATCATTTGATTATTATAACAACCCAGTGGTAGAGTCTATTATTACCTTTATCCTACAGATGAGAAAGTATAGAGAGGTTGAGTAACTTGCCTGAAGTCATACTGGTAATAAGCAGAGCCAGGATTTAAACCTTGGCCCTAGAGTCCATCTCTTTCCTAATGCATGATGCCCAGCACCTGGTAGCGATTGACGCCCACAGTGTTTTAGGCTTGGGGCCATTCTAGTAGCAATGAGCAAGCCAGGAGGGAAGTGGTAACCAGGGTCTTTAGTACACACTGCCACCTATAGACAAGAGACCTACCCTCCCCCATCAGATGCTTCAGAATTCATCACCAGGGCCCTCCCTACTCTCCAGGCTCCCTAGGGCTCCCAACAAACCTGATGAGTTGAATCATATGGGGGAGCTCCTGTGGTCAGAGTAAGCTGTCATTCTGTGTCCCTTTGGTCCTTCTGCCAGATGAAGGTAAGCCTGTCCCCTATTACAGCATCACTAGAAAGCTCTTCTGGAGGGGATGCCTTCTCCTTTATCACCTCTGGGCATGGGGGGTACTCAGAAATCTTTCTTGGGCACCAAGCTCAGAACCATATAGCAATGAGCAAGGAGAGAAGACAGGAAGGTGTGTGTGGGTGTGTGTGTGGGGGGATGTTGATACTGGTTTGGGCAGACAGGACAGAAAGACAGACATACCAGCAGTGGACCATAAAGGACTAATGACCCAAAGGATTAACGAATATCAGAAGAAGCAAAACATCCATAGCACAACCTCCAAAGACATAGAACAGGGTGATGACAAGGAGACTGGTAACAACCGTATCCAAGCAGACCCATGGGGCCCCCTTCCCAGCTTGGGTTGACCTGGCAGGGGGAATGCCAACATTGATCTGACCTCTGACCCAAATCTAAGCTAAACTTTCAGTGGGCTAAAACAAGACATTTCCAGTCATCATGACCATCCCGTTCATATTCCTGCTTCTCGCCTACGAGTTCTGCCAGGATTTAGTGATCATAGGATAAATCTTGGAGGCTCCTTCTGCAACCCCACTGGAGCTGGCCCACTGAAGAGCAAACACTCCAGAGTCTCTTCTCTGAAGATTCGCACTGGAGCCTCCCTGAACTGAGTTGGGGGCGAGGGGGATGAGGTTTACACACAGCACTGAATCTGAGTCCCCAGGATGCCTAAGCAATTTGTTAAAAAGTTAAAAAAAAAAAAAATCATTCTTCTGACAAATATGTACAAAGAAAGGCAGGAAGCTGGGAGAGAGGTGAGGGGGAGGGGAAGAGGGCAGGCTGATAGATACAGAATTACAGAATTCAGGAATGAAGAAGTGATTACTCTCCTTGAAGGTCTCAAGATCCCTGTGCCAGCCTCTCACATGAGTAAGGTTTCTTCACTGCAGTTAGCTTGTGCCCGGTCAGCTAACCCATGGCACCTAACTTCACTGAAACAAGTATCATTCACTCCAATAACTGCCCCCAGACAACAGATGGTTACCACCTGTCTCAGGGGGTATTTCAGTGGGCATTTCTATGAGCTGAGGAAGGAAAACAGGGGAACAGATCAGCGTGTCCCTGCCTATAAGATTGGCACTGCTTGGATGGTGCTTGGCAAAATACATATTTTCACATGTGTACATGACCTTGTTGAGTCATTATAAAAGCCTTGTGCTGGGACACAGCAGAGTCAGTGGCATTATCCACATGAGGTAGATGATGACAACAATAAAACAGAACATCTACTAAATACTTGCCCAGTGTTGGACACCAGCACAGATATTCTGTGACTATTTGCTGCCTATCCTCACAGTAACCTCTATGATCGTCATCATTTTGTTGATAAGGAAAATGAAGATCAGAGAGGTCATATGATATACTCAGGGTCACACAGCTCATTAGTGCCAGAGTTAAGATTTGAACCAAGGTCTGACTAACTCTAAACCCTTGATCATGGGCATTGAAATCTTTCTACAAGGTGTTTGAACGTTCACAGGTACACAGGTGGTGGAGCAGCAGCCCAAGCTCCTGCATCCTCTCCAGGATCCTCCTCCTATCCCTTCTTGCTCGGTGGAGTCTCTCAGAGTGGGTGGCTTCCAGCTTTTCATCTGCCCACCTGCTCTACTGCCCTGCTCTAACCAGGCGAGGACAGCTTCCTTTTGCTGTACACTAATGAGCTCTTTCAGCCCAGGCAGCGGCCAGGGGTGCCAGATGAGGGCTGTAGGGGGAGCTAGCTGAGAACATAGGCGTCTCCTGCTTGTTTTGGGAAGGCCCCAATTCTGGACCACCCAAACTGCTCTGAGCCAGGGCTCCACTTGCACTCCGACATGGACTTGGCAGCTTTCCTGCTCCTTCCCTGCCTCCTGATAACTCCCTTGGGCCAAATGCTCAAGTACCATAAACCACTCATGCTCCATGACCAGCATGCTGCTTGGCGCTGCTGAGACAGCCCCACCAGGACTGTGCTTCTCCCCCACACAGATGGGAGACGGCTGCCCACATTCACTCCACAGCCCCTCCTGCTCCATCTCAGTCTCAGCTTGTACCGGTGCTCACAGGATGTCCACCTCCACAGTGAGGCCATCAAAGAGCTTCCAGCCTGGAGCATCTCCACTCATGGCCATGCACAGGTTGGATGGAGAAGGTGAGGGAGGTTCTCTGTGTGGTTTTAGAATCAGGTTGTAGTCTGAATCCCACACTACCATCCAGGAGCTGCAGGACCTCTGGAAAAGTCACTTTCTCACCATGCTGGAATATGTTCATCTGTACCATGAGCTTTCACGCCCCTATCTCTCAGGGCTGTTCTAGAATTAAAGATGATGCTGCGTGCGAGGTACTGAGAGCAGGGTCAGGCATGGTGTGAGGCCTACCCCTCTGCTTATGCACATTTATGTTCAATCTCCTAGTCACCTGTCGCAGGCTGGGTGACTCCTAAAAGAAAGTGGATACTGAGGCAGACTCTTCTAGAGGGAGGTGAAGGGGTGGGGGCAGCTTGGTCTTAACTGGTTTTGCATTAACCAGTTGAAAATGACCCAGCTGCTTCTGCTTTCTTCCTTGGTTGGAGACTTCTGGGGCTACGTGCAGGTGCATTCCTCCACCACAATCATACCATGTCCATGTGCACAGCCATGAAAAAGAGCATTTATAATCTTGGCCCCCATGGCTCAGAGACAGATGAGAACACGGCAATGTCTCCACACAGAAAGCACAGGTACCCCGGACTCTGCTCAGCACTGCACACTTCCCTTGTGAGACCCATGACCACGCTGTCAGGCTCATCATGGGCCCTCCCATTCCTGGTTCCCACTGAATGCTGGTTCTCTCACATCCCGACCCCCCTGCGATGCTGTTCTCTTTATTCTCTTCATCTGGACCACCCCCCTTCCTATCTTTACCTAAACCTAGCACATTAAAATATTTTCCCAGTGAAGACCTTGCTTAATATCCTTTGTAGATTTGTCTTATAAATAAGTAGTGATGGAAAGCATTTCTCTGCACCTCCTATCCAAAAGGAGTTCACTCTCCTTGCTGGCTCTGAGAGGGCGCTGGCTCTGAGAATTGCCAGAGGACAGGGGCTGGTAGTGTACCACTGTCTTCTTGTCCCGTTGTCTATGGAAGACTGTGAACTCCATGAAGGCGAGGACTATTTTTCATCTATTTACCAACTATTTCCTAATATTCTTAAGAGGACATGGTTGAAGTCAGGGGTTCTCAGTCTCACCACCTTTAACATTTGGAGCTTGGTGATTCTTTGTTGTTGGATCTGCCTGTTCACTGTAGGCTGTTTCACAGAACCGTTGACCTCCAGTCACCAGATTACAGCCCAATATACCCCCAACTGTGACAATTAAAAACGTTTCTTGACTTTACGAAAAGGACCTTGTGAAAGTAGAAGAGCAAATCACCTGGTTTGGAAGCATGATCTCAACTCTTAAATCAGCATGTTTTCCAATATTTCATCATAAAAAAATGCAAACATCCCTAAAGATCAAAGAGGGGTTAATGAGCCAGCTGTCTATCAGTCTGCTTGAAGAACTATTAATATTTCAGTGAATCTTTTATCATCTCCCACCATCTATGGTTTTTTGTCAAAGCATATCTCAGCTAATATGTTGTTTCTCTCAAAAATACTTACGTATGTATCTCTAAAATGTAAGACTTTAAAAGTGAAAACAATATAATCACATCTTACAAGATTAATAATAATTGTGTTACTTCCCATTATCTGTAACTCAGCCTTTGTTCAGATTCCCATGATTGTCTCAAATCAGGGATTTTTTTTTACAACAATTTTGTTGAAATCAGCATTAAATAAAGTCATGGGATGCTTTCAGATATCTTTTAATCTAACTTTTTTTGTGACATTTATTTGTAAGCATAACCATTATAATATTAAATTACTGAAAGTGAGAGGCATAAACCTGTTTTTAAAAGACAAAAGAAGAGAATTTTTGAAAGCTGTGGTAAAATTATCTTCCTTGAAGGCAGTGAAGACAAAACCACCTTGTGACTATGGGCTTTGTTTTAGTGACCTACTCCTTGCCTAAAATACCATTTCCTTCATGTGCTTATAAATAAATGATTTCATGTTAGCTCTGAGCGTATTTGTAATGTTTAAAAATTAGATTCAATTCCCATCAGGAGAACAATGCTGTGTGTAACTCAGAGAAGAAATCTGACCTTCCAGTGTTATATTGTATGTTTTGACCTTTCAGTCCAAAGTCATGATGAAACGGAAAGGCATCTTCTATTGAAATTATTGGCTGTAATCGCCAGGAAGTTTGGATATTTAAAGTAATTGCTTGGCCAATAATTCCTTTGATCAGTGAAATACTCAGTTTAAGGATGTGTTTTCAGATTTTAGGTAATGATTTTCTCTTTGTGTTTACAGGATTATTTCCACAACAAAATAAGAGTACAATTTATTTTCCTCTGCACAAGTAACCTCCGGGTAGTAGGAAAAATTATATATCTATCATGTTGCATTGTTGCTTGCTTATAGAGGCTGCCATTTGTTTTCCTCTCTTGAAATGTTTGTTTTCCATATGACAGAGAATATTTGGAGATATATTATGTATGCATTTGCTTGATGCATACATTCTTACCCTTGGGTAGAAATCTAGTGTCCATGGAAGAATGTGGTATTTGATTGAAAGCCAGCGGGCCTGGTAGTTTTCCAACAGTTACAGTTCACCATTCTGCTTGAAGCAAATACCTCCAACTGTGGATAATGGACCTTCCTTGAGAACTTGAAACAAGTTGCTGGTTAATGTCTCTGCAACAGCCTGTTAAGACTGTTACTACAAATTAGAGTCTGGATCATTCCGAAACCCAAATAGACTTCTTTCATCTTCCAGATGGCCGTCTGATTGGGAGCTGGGCAGGATCACGTTTCAGGTTCTGACTTAATGATTCAGGACAATATTTATGGTTATTACTTGACAGAGGGCAGTGAGGAAAATTAAAGCACAGCCCCATGCTTCATTTATGACAAAAAACAAATTCATGGCAGGGTTGTAGATTAGAGATGGCACCTCCAGGCTCCAGGCAAAATCCAGGCAGAGTTCTGAGACAACCCGCTTGGCCAGGTACAGCTTGTTCAGGCTAGTAATGTCCCAATGTCAAAAACCCAGTCACTGCGTCATCTCTAAAAACAATCAAGAATTCTCTAGTAGAAATCTGAGGACAGGTGGAGCTGTGAATGAGAGATTTCAGAGGAGACAAATATTGCAATTATGTTCTTTGCTGGTATGATGACTACATGCAGCTGAAATATGTTTGGGGGCACATTTTTGACTTTATTATTACAGTTGGTAATAGCAACAGAAGAAAAAATAATTATGCCTGCCAGTTGTGGGCATCCTGTTTATGTAGTGTGCAATTTCTGCTTTAATTTCTCCTTCTAAAACATACTCTACATTATAGAACATTTATCTCTTATATAGTCCAGAATTTTAGGAATTCTGTAATTGGGTGCTATGGGGAAGAGAAAGATCAGATGGGGAAGATGAGAGATAGAAGGGAGATAAATAGGCTTGAGTCAGTTAATGAAAGTGTAGATTTTCTAGAAGCAAAGCCAGAAGAAAGTTTATCTTAGTTCATTAATCCTCTACTCTGTGAAATGAGAATGCACATATTGTCCTGGGATGGGGGATGGGAGGGAGGGAGAAAACTAAACCATATGCCATTAATACATTTGACCAACTGTGACATTTTTTAAATAAGATTTTAACTGGTTTTATTACATCAACTGTGTAATTTCAAAACCACTCTGTCATTTATTATATCTATTATAAACAAGTTCTTTGTTTAACCAAGCCAATAACAACCTTCACAGACAGAGAAAGTTGGGATTTGAGAGAACCAAATCCTCGGATCATTTAGATAAGGGGAAAGATATTCTTTGGTCAGAAATAGAAAAAGGAATTACATTTTGAAAAAAAACTGTTTTTGTAATTTATCAAACTATTGCCAATAATTAGACATCCTCTTCTGTGTTGTGTAGAGACAAGTTCTCAGCATGAGAAGACCACCACCAAATGTGTACCATTTTGTTTCCACACAATCTGTATCTGGGTGTCTAGCTTCCAAGGGACTAGCAAAGCAGGTCAGTATGAATACAAACAGGATGACTAGCTGAGCAGCTATTTGTGGTGAAGCTGATAGGGAGGAGTTGTGACTTCTTCCTATGTCCTGTGAAAATGTAAGTGGCCGTTTTTGCCATATGGACGGGAAGATGTAAGGGGAGAAGTTCCCTTTCTTCTTTGCATACCTAAGGTGTACCTGATAGCTCCTCTTCTCAAAGAAGAATCTTCTGCTTCTCTAGTATTTTGCAGCTGACTGCCTTCCCCATTTTAAAATAGCCTCTGAACTCACGGCTATGCATATCTATTTTTGTGTCTTTCTAAGCACTTGTCTTTGTTCTGTTTCTGCTTTGTGGAAAGGTAGATTGTGGAAAGGTAGATTGAATACTCGTTGGGTATGCTGTTAGCCGCTTTTGTTTTCCTTTGTGGGTGGAGTTCAGGGTTAGTGAACTGTCTGTCTCTTTTGCTGTAGGTAAGTATACTGGTGTCACCTTTGGCTGACCCCTTGAGGAACATCAAGTACCTACACCATGGCTTAGGGGAAGAGCACGACCTTTAGGATGGGTAGTTAGATTCATCTCTTGCTTCTACTCTCCATGTCACCAGAGGAATTGAACGCTGTGAACTTTCAACTTCATCTGCAAAATGGGAGCAATAATTCTAGTTTCATAGATTCATGGAAAGAATAACAGAAAGTCACCTGTTTGAGACATGGGAATAATACTCCCTAGTTGAGAAGGGTCACTGCTGATCTCCACTAAAAAATTCATAGCACCAGAAATAGAGCATCATCCAAGCTTCATTTTACACAACTGCAGCAGGAAACATAAAAGTGAGGCATTAGATCCACTCTTCCCAGGGATCCCCTGCTCCCCACAGTAATCTTCTCCCCAGCCAGTACCCCCAATGTCCCTCTCCTGTGAACTGGCCTTGAGTCCCCGACTTCATCATGGTCAGTCTTGGGACATCCCATACATTGTTGCTTTATATCATTGGAGTCACAAAATATTGTCAAGTTGAAATTGACCTAATTTACCTCCTGGATCAATGCTTCTACTTGGTAGGAGGAAGTCCTGGAACCCAGGAGAGGTGCAACTGCCTGGGGACATCAGTCAGCTCCTGGCAGAGCCAGGTGTCAGGTACAGAGAATCCCACCACCTGAATCTTTCATTGTAGCTCACTTTTGCATGTTCATGTGTGGTTTCCCCCCACATTTCTATCCCTAATGCAGCCACAACTCCACCTGCTCTTTCGCTAAACTTCCTTGCAAGTAGATCTACATTTTGAAAGGGGAAGTCAATGAATACTTACTGAAGCCAACAGAGGAAAGGAGGAATTTTTGGACATGTCAGCGAACAAGTATTTTTTCAAGCAGCTTCCCCTTCACTTGTACCAACATATTGATTTGAAAAGCAATACAGATAAAATTTTCATGCAGAAAGAAGAGCCTGATTCTGAACCAATGGCCACTGCATTCCTTCCATGGGGAGCTCAGTTGTTCTTGTGGAGGCAGAAGCCTAGATGTCTGGATGACAACACACCATGAAAGCTTTCTTCAAGCAGAGACAGGGACACTCGGTGCCATTTCATCACCCTGTGCTGAATAGGAACTATCGACAACAGGCAATTCTGTCCTCAAATGCAAACAAGCAGCAGCTCTTAACCTGATTCACTCTCAGACACACCAGTGGGTGTTGAAGGCCCAAAACCAAATGAAAAGCATTGCATAAATGCAGCCAGAGAGTGCATATGCAGGCAAAGTTGGGGCCAATCTGCCAATTAGGGAAGAAGTGAAACAGATGACACCCGACACCCAGTGGAGAAGGCAGAAAGGTTTCAAATATGGGTTGGATTCTGTTTTTACCAAGAGGTCAGCTTTAATCAAGTTCCCCATGTAAATATTACCAATACAAACCAAATAATGGAGGTTAAATGGCTGCTCTTGAGGTCAGCAACTTTTGGTCAAGCTGGAAGATTTCACATCAAATGGACCAGTTGGAATTTACCTGGAGGGCCTCCATGCCTGGCCATGAAACCTGAGCCTGCACTGACTCCTCTCTCTGTTGGAGGGTGTGCAGAGCCCTGGTGGGGGTGGTTTTGCTCTCAGCTCAGTGGTGGGAAACCAGATGCACTAGGTTTCAAAAACACAGGAGGCTGCAGTTTCTCTGTAACTGAGTATCAAAGTGAATGTTTGATGCACAAGCTGATGCATCCTGCCTGCTGGCATCACCAATGCAGGACAGCTTGTGGTCCTTGGAGGACACTATTCCCACTGTTCTGGAGAACCCTCAGACACCCCCTTTCCAAGGTGTGCTACAAGATCTGAGTATCAAGACAGGGTCATTCCACCAATCACGAAGCAAGCCAGACCAGTAGATCCAGTTGACATAATCCTTATCCTCTGGGTATTTTGGGGTACGTTCTACCATTTTCCTGCCCCTCTGCTTTTGTCTGGTAATATATGTAGAGTCACATATACGCCCCATCACATACATGCAGAATCATATATACACAGCATCATTTGTTTGTTTTCTGTCTTGTCTGCCATCCCACTCCCTAAATCCATTGTCATCCATCTTGCATGCCAACAAGTTTCCTGTCCTCACAGAGTTCAACAAATTTCCCTGTCCTCATAGAGTCTTCCATAGACTACAGGACAAGAAGACAACAGGATACTACAAGCCCCTGCTCCTGTCCTCTGGCAATTCTCAGTGCCAGGTTACTCCAGGAGGGAGGCAAGGAGAGTAAATTCCTTTAGGGTGGGAGGTGCAAAAGAAATGCTTTCCATCACTACTTATTTACAACACAAATCTACAAAGGATTTTAAGTGAGGTCTACACTGGGAAAATATTTTAATGTGCTGGGTTTAGGTAAAGATTGGAAGGGGGGTGCTCCAGATGGAGAGAATAAAGAGAACAGCATTGTGGGGCATGGGGATGTGAGAGAACCTGAATTCAGTGGGAAGCAGGAATGGGAGGGCTCATGATGAGTCTGAAAGCATGGTCATGGGTCTCACAAGGGAAGTGTGCAGTGCTGAGCAGAGTCTGGGGTACCTGTGGTTTCTGTGTGGAGATGTTGTCATATTCTCATCTGTCTCTGAGCCATGGGAGCCGAGGTTATAAAAGTTCTGTTTTATGGCTGTGCACATAGATGTGGCATGATTGGGGTTGGGGAATGTGGCCCCAGAAGTAGGGAAGATCCCATTGCCTGGCCTCTGTCTGATGTGTCTTAACCATAACTTATATTGCCTCTATAAATGAAATCATCAAACAATTAAAAACTATTAGGTAGATATTGCCCAGCAGATGCTCAGCTGCATCTGGAAGCTACCTGACTGTCCAGGTTGGCCCTTGTTCATCACTGCAGCTTACATCCGGGGAAAGCACATGCACAGTCCCACAGTAGCAGCCTCATCCAGTTCAGTACAAAATGGCAAGGGGAATGAAAGGCTGCTGACTATGAAATGTACCTCTTGTCATCTTTATGGGTATGCCAGGCCATAAAACCTGGAGATGTATGACAGGAATAACCACATTATCTCTTTCAAGAGAAAATGGAGAGCAGGGTGAACATGGAGAGATTGATGTACAAAAATGGTAGTCAAAATAAACAATCTACATAAATTTGCATCTGCATGGGAGTGTTGTTATAAAATGTAGTCTTCATTAGAGAGGAGGCCTGGGGAAGTCGCTTAAGAGGAACTGACAAGTTCCCATCATCTGGCTCCCTAGCTTCTTCAAAATATAATCCTGTATCTCGAATATTTACTTTGCCTAAATAATGTTACAAAATCATTTGAAATGAAAGCTGCTAAAGTCTACAATATGTAAATATTGTCTGTATTGTATATGTAACAGGGATTAAAGATGTTTGTTCATATGTGCAATTTCCAGGGGGCTTAGGCAAGAGTGTATATACTGGTGAGATGTTTTGGAAAAATGACTTAAAGGGACCCTCCTGGTTAACTCTTTGCAGTTCAATGATCCAGAAGGAAAATGGAACAAAGGCCTAAAATATCTTCTTTAGTAGAAAGAAGAGTGGAAACAGTTGCCTCCTTCTCTCTGGATTTGTGACAGACGAAGTAGAATGAGAAAATAACCTTAAGCAATAGCATGGAGATTTAGGTAAAGAAAAGGAGAAGCTTCCTTTCAGAGGACTGTTTTGTACAGGCTGTTATTTGATGTAAAATGAAGGAAACAAAACAAAACACAAGGATGTCTTGAGACTCTTTCAGTAGAAGAAATACGGGAACAGCTCCCAGCCTTGCTGAAGAGATTTGGAACCAGAACCATACCACAGAGCTGTATCAGATAGGTTAAAATAAGAGGACTAGCAGCCCAGACTCAGGTTTTCAGTTATTGGATGTGTGACTTTGGGTAAGTGACATCACTGCTCTGGGCTTTAATTTCCTCATCTGTGAAAGAACAGTGTTAAACTAAAAGAACTTGAAGTGTATTTCCAATTCTAAAACTTGTTCAGTTTCAGATTCCTTTGGCAAGTGATCAGTATGTTGTGGTTTGCCTGGGCTCGTTCTCATGTATATCTGTTGTCTTGGCATAACTATTAATAATGCACATTTTCACTTTCAAAGTATATTAGTTTAGACCATAAATTATATAGTCACCTTACCTATAGCAGTTAATATTAGCATTTTTACTTGCTATCAATTTAAATTGATTCCCACAATACTGATATTAACCAAAAAGGAGACAGAAATATTCAGCCTAACAACAAGCTCTTTTTCTTCCAAGAAACAAATGAAAGCAATAATAACTCTGGTTTATTGAGTTGACCACATGCCTGACCTTCTAGCCTAGGACTTTCCAAGCACTAGCTAATATAATTCTCATTACAATTCTAGAAGTTAGATGTTGCTCATTTCTCTTTTACATTTGGGAACACTGAGGCTCAAGAGGTTAAGATAACTTGCCCAGGCCAGAATTTGAACTGAGATCTCTCTGACTCCCAGCAACTTACATTTAACTTCCTGTCATGCTGCCCCCAGAATAATGCATTTTACTAATATCCATATTTACCCCCTCTCCAAGTGCCTTGACTACTTTTAGCAACCAATCTTTTTGGCTGTGAAAGCAAAAACTTCAAAGTTCCAAACCATTCCATATGATATTTAGAGGTACAGAGGAAAATCTTCCAAAATCACTATGATTTCGTATGAGAAACTTTTTTTTTTTTTTCTGCTTTCCAAAAAAGACTCTCAGACCTCTGGGTCACTATGAGAGAGTTTTTGGAGCACTACACTTTCTGATATTTACTAAACAATGCCTGCCCAGAGATTATTGAGAAATTGTGAAGTTGATTAAACCAGGGTGTTCCTGTGACCAGCAAGGAAAACGACTGAATGATAAAAGCAGTTGGTGTTTTAAAATCATTTTCAAAGCAAAGGAGGGTCTGAGTAAAATAAATGATTTAAATGCAAGACATAAACAACCAAACAGACCTGCAAACAAGGCCAGTAATGAGGCATCTGGGACACCAGCTCTGATCCTGATGCCTTTCAGGGCGAGCCTTGATGCCTTTCAGATTTTCAAAGAAAAATAAACCGGTGACCAAAAAACAGCAGCTGTGGGCACAATAAGGAAATTAGTTGGTGCAGATTTGTAATTAAGCATTGAAAATGGATCAGTATGATCCCCCTCTGCATGCAAGTACCTTTTGCTCTTTGCCTGTTTTCAAAATCCTTTGTTAAATAAATACACACTTCAGTTTCACTCATGCATGCCCTGATCTGGGATGTTAGCTAAAGATATTACTTTTTTTTTTCTGGGAAAAACAAGAAATTAGCTCATAAGAAGTAAAATAACATTAAGTTCAGGCTCCGCTTTGCTTTTATTTTTGTCATTTTATAAATTTGAAAGGACTAATGAGTTGTTTCCTTTCAAAACTATGTATATTTATAATGAAGGAAGGGTGAGAGATACAGGGGTGTGGTGAGGACAATTACTCTTCATTCCTGATACAAGATGAAATTAAAAATTTACCACCTTCACCTTTGTGTTCATCTCACTTAACAATGGCATCACAGACAAATAAGTATTGCTGGGCACCTAAGGTTTAAAAAATACATAGCAATATTTTTGCATGAAATGTACTTTAGTTAAATATATTGATCTATGGCCTCCTTTCATGTCTTCCCTTGACTTCCCCACCCCCAAGTCCAGTTAGACTGACCGTTTTGGGTATAAAGTCTGAGATACCTGGGCAGCGATTAACAGAGACAGATCTAGACCCTTCTTGAACTAGAAATTAGTGAGTTTATCAGAGGAGCTGATTCCTACTTCCTGGCCCACCCTAGAGAGTTTGCCTTTCCCCTGCCTCCAGGATCCCGTTCCCTCTTCCTTTAAATCACTTTGAGTCAGAGAAACACCATAGGAAGAACAGGTCAGACCCAGGTGTCCTGAATCATTAAGCATGCTGACTCCTCCAGGGGCCACCAGACTCTGACGTTTGAGAGCAGTGAAATATGACAAGAAAGTAAATAGCCCTGTGCTCCACTTATCCAGAGGTCAGGCATCCCTCAACCTCCACCTTCTGGAACTCAGATGAGAAACAGGAAGGAAACAAAACAGGCTGGAAGCAGCGGAAACCCCAGTCACAAAGCAATGCACTTTTAACTACTCTAATTGACTCTTAATTAACACACACTCTTAACAAGCCCATTTATGGAGTCTCCCAGACCACAACAAATTAAAAGCAGAAAATTAGAGGGGAGCAAGGAAAGAGGGAAGAGAAATTAGTAGTGATCATATTGAAGGCAGTAAGAAATGATGGCACACAGCCTGGCATCAAAGCAAGAGATGAAAACAAGCCCCAGAAAAGCAGTCCCTGAATTAGCAATCTACATTTGCATCGGATCAGACAGCAAGGCACGGGCATCTGTTACTGAACACCCAGGCTCCTTGACAACATGCACGCACACACATGTGAAGGAAAGAGCCAGGCACTGGGAAAGCAGAGACCTTGGCCCAGTCCCCATGGCCCAACCCCTGTGAATCTCCCCTTAGGCGAGCTTGGGGATCTCCCTAGAGCTTATTTTAAGTACAAAGCTGCCCTGCCCTGCCCTGGAGATTGTGAGCAAAAACAGATCCTCAGCCCAGGATTCTGCATATTTCCAACGCTCCACCCACTAGGACCATGACTCAGAATCACATTCTCAAAACGATTGCTAACTCCTTCACCAAATTGGGAAATAGCTTACTGGAGTCACTTAGTACCCAAGCCCCAATGCTTCAATAAAAGAAGAGGTTTCTATGATCTCTAAATTTATATGGAGTATATCATGTCTAAATTTCCTTGTGGCCCAACCTGTTCACAGGAGTTCATGTGAACTCCCTGTAGCTGCTGGACAATCAAGGAGTTTTCATGAAGATGAAGAAAAACGGAGGCCTCACAGAATGTACTCAATGTCTCACCCTTTTGAGATTGTCGACTCCATCAGTAAGTGTTGGGGGGTTGCCACTCTCAATAGACATGATTAAAGATTCAAAAATAAGTCAGGAGTCCTGATTTGTTTTACACATACAAATACTTTAGGTCCACTGGGATAAATTTTAGGACAAATTCTATGCTATCTCTATTAGAATGTGGTCTACTTTGAAGGTGAATTTTGATTTTTTTTTTTGGCCATATTCTCAAGGTCAGCGCAATTCCTGGCTCGTGGTTCAGGAATGTTTTTGAATGAATGGATGAATGAGTGAATGAATGAATGAATGAATGAATGAATGAATGAATGAATGTCTTGGGATCTGAAATGGCTAAGCTTCAATTGTCAAGAATTTTCATCTGTGAATATTTTTTTCTTTCATGTTGGGAAAAAGTATGACTGATCATAGAAAATAGTGAAGTTGAGAAGTATTACTCATATTTGAGAAACTGTTAGAATTCTGGGAGTAAGTCAATATTTATGAAGCTCAGAAAGTTCTCTCTGGGTCAAGAAAAGGGCTCACAGTTCATGAAAACTGAAGAAATGGAAAAGGTAATGGCCTTGTTCACGGAGTCCAGGAGGTCTCAGACTCTTTCATCATAGGGCCCCTTCACTATCTTGAAAGTTACTGATGATCCCATAAGAGCACATATGTTTATCTGGGTTGTAACTGTAAATATTAATTGTACTGGAAGTTAAGCTGGAGAAATGTTTAAAACATAAGAACATCCACTTCATTCACCAGCCATCACAGCAAGGAAATCTTCATGTCATAAAGCCTTTAGAAAGCTACACTGTGAACTGATGAGAGGACAAGAGTGAAAAGACAAATAACGTTTTGGTTAATTATGAGTTTTAACTGGATGAACCCAATGGGCAGGGTCTCAGAACTCCAAAGGGGCCCCTGATTTATACTTTGTGAATCACTAAGTTGATTCCAGTGTCAAAGACCTGACCCACGTCTGCTCTTAGAAGAAGGTGTCAACCAAATCGAAAGAGTGACATCTGGCTGATGAAGACTGAGGAATTTCATTTGGATAGAGACTCTCTTGGTGACAGCTGATGGTCCACCAAATTATGACAAAACACCCACCATGGTGTGCTGCATGTGGAGGACACGCTACTTATAAGAATGGCCTTTTCACCTCTAAAATATTTGGAACAGGTGACCTTCTCTTCTTGACATGATCCTTGACACAATGACCCATGATCCTGTGAATTTGGTGCTGCAGCCATCTCTGGAAATCATTAGCTTCTGGTTGTGGGTGAAGAATTCTGAAGGGTAGTTGCTCAAGAGCTCAGTCCTCAAGTTTCAATAGAAGTAGTCTTTTTGAAGACATTGTTTGAAAAGGAATTTTTCTGTCAAGTCAGAAAGAAGAGGTATACATTCCTTTGTGTAAATTTTCAGCATTTTATTATTTAAATTTCTACCACATAAATATATATTTGCCCAGTGAATATGAAACATGAATCATGACATCAACTGAAAGTTATTAACTTTTTTTTTTCTCCCAGGAGGACAGCTCTTTTCTTAGGTTAGAATACAGGAAGATGTCTCTCTTCTTTCTGAAAGAGAAGAGAGTGGGGTACATTCACTCTTACATAGGCTGCTTGTTTTGGAGATGGCTTAGAGGACCCGACAGAGCTAATGACAATATAAAATAAGTAAGTGGGTCCACTTATTCAAAAAGCAAAAAGGAGGATATAAGAGTAACTAAAACCTAAAACCTTTTGCTTCCACAGTGTCTCTCAACCAGTCATATGTTTTTTATTTGCCATCTGATGTCATTCTAAGAAAAATGGCATTTTAAAATAATTAACCTACTATCATCTTTATACTGTGTAGTACCAGTTTTAAATAACAAATGTAAGGTCATTTAATTCAGTGTGGAAACACTGAAACTATACAACTTACTTTTCAAGAAGTGTACATACCTATGTATTTAATCTTACTTGAACAGTGTTCCCCAAACTAACTTAATTATTTCTATTCACTTGGTGAAAAATGCCCACACCATCCCTTTCTGAAATCAGATGGCTTCTATAACACAATTTTCTTCTACTCACTTCAAGTCTTGTCCAAGCCCCAGAAGGACAGACCCACTGGAGTGCTGGATTCATGAGATATTGCCAGCCTTTGTGTGACGGGGTCATGGAGAGTGGGTATCTCCTCTGTGTACACACACACACATACATATATACATACATATATGTGTTCCATTGTCTTAGAGGACCTCACAAATTCAAGAGAGAATAATTTAAAAGAACGTCAATGACTGAGATGTAACCAAGCATGGAGCCTATTTCCCTACAACCGTAAAGCTGACTCTGAATTAGGGTGATCGCACTGTGCTGAGAATGGAGGCTAACTTTGCTGGTGGGTCTGTTCTAAGGGATGATGTGTGTAAATCTCCCCTCAACATGGCATGTTTAGAATTCCCACATAATTATCTTTTTTCCAAGGTGAGGTTGTACAGTAGTAGATGGGGCCCAAGCCAACCTGTTGGCATGCACAAAGCTAAATGAATCCATTTCTTCTTCTACTTACTTTTAAAAATCTCATTTTTAAAAATTTTCTGTGATGTGCATGAGTTTTCAGAATGTGCACAGCACCTAGCTGTGGACAATGTGTGCATGTGTACTCATAGATAAACATATTGGTGTCTATGCTCAAAATATTTTACAGCAGAATAACTGAAAAACCAGTCAGAGGCTACTTGCCCCAGAAAACAGTATAAAATCTGAGTCAAGGAGGAGAAGCCAGGAGCTGAGAAGACCCATTGGGTTTACTTAGCAAAGGTTTCCTGCGAGGGGAGTCGTGGTGGAAAGTGGAAACAGAATACTGCACCCTGATGGTGTCCAGCCAACCCCCTCACCCACCTCCCCAGGGTGGAGGTAGGGGCAATCATACCATGTGAGCGGCAGCTGCTCTGCAGTGTGGTGTGAGTTGCTGGGAGTTCTTTGACCTAGAAAGGTGATCCTTTAATTTGTGTTCATAAAGAGAGTCCAGTATAAAGCCAAGGGCACCACTGTTTCTGTCAGATTCCCACAAGCATGAGAGAGACTAAAAATACAAGGCCAAACAAGAGATACCAAGCCAGTGACAGTAGTGTGTTAAGTGCCCAGAATTCATTATGAGGTGGATCTCATTCTTACCATTTTATGAATGAGGAAATAAGGAGCCAGAGTGCAGCTTGCCGAGGATCACAGAGCTAATCACAGCATGCATGTGTACTACCTGCTCACCCTTAAGGAGAAACTGATTAAGAATGCCCCACCAAGCAGGAGCTATTATCCTTTTTATATGGCTAAGAAACCTGAGGTACACAGGAAGGTCATGGTCACCAGTGCTTGTTCTGGATGAGGCCGGGCATGCAGTCCACTGCTAGGTAGGCTCTGGTGAGTCTGGAGATCAACTAACATGCTGAGATGATGGGCAGCACCTTAGTCAGAGGGGGCTCTAGTTGTCTAAAGGGTTGGAGGATCAAAGGATGATCACTGATTTTAGAAATCAGTAGACACTGTTTTCAACCACTGGACTAGAAATTATAAATTCTATTTACTTTATCTTTCTAAGCAAGTTCAAGGGCAATAAGAATCACTTTACAATGCTCTCCTTGGTATTTGCATGCCCCTAAAAGGTAACAAAGCTGCTTCATCTCATATTTTTATCCACATAGAAAATAGGGAGCTGGACAAGGTCTTCCTGTTTGTGATTGAAAGAGAGGCCATCCAGCTTCCAGTCCTTGTGTTGGTTCTGACAGGACACTGCAAATAAGGCAGCTTCTCCCTGTTCTTGCATTTCTTATTTTACCTCATTTGGTTAAGCCACACAAGCACAGTGCCTGGAACTTCCGCTTTCTTATCTTGAACATCATGTACTGTTCCAGTCCACAGCCAGCCACCCAGAAAAGAAGTGTTTTGTTTCTTTTAAACAGAGGCCTGGCTGGCCACATGGCCACTCTGTGGAAAGCTCTGTAAGTAACATTATCCTGCTATCTTGATCACATCAAGAGATCAGGACTAGAAAGTGCACTGAGTTAGAGTTGAATAGTTGTCTCTGGTCTGCTGACTTCACAATCAAATATGAAAAGAGAAACTGCAGAGGCCAGAAGGGAAAAGGAAGGATGAGGAGCGTAGGGAGGAAAGTGGGGAGGAGAGAGAGAAAAAGGAATCAGGCATGATTCTCTTTTCCTGTATTTCCATTTTGAGTCTTTTGAAACCAAGTATAATTTAAACTGATCAAACTATCAGGCCTTAATCTGTTTGCTATCTGTTGGGTGCTTAAACTGTATCAATTCTTTATCAGTTCATTATTCAAATTGATATCATTTGCTCGTCACTTTTAATACTACTTGAAATATGTTTTTGTTCTTTCTCTTTTCTTTTTAACTTTGATATCTTGATAAGTTTTTCATAAAATAAGCAGATGTTACTGTAAATGTATTCTCTCAGCTGGAGAAAAAAAAAGATATTTGCACAAGTTCTCAATCTTGTCTTTTTATTTTCCTAAAGTTTCTAGTTTTTCAGAACCTTTGCTTTAAACAAACTATTTGCTTTTGATTTACATTACATAGAACTTTGAGAGTTTCTCTATTAAATGGGATAAAAATGTTTCAGTTGAGCAAAAATACAAAGAAATGTGATAGGGAAAAATGCCTCAATCTATTCTTCCTAAAAAGTTATGTCAAGTATAGATTTTTGTAGTTGCAGTCAATATGACTTGGTTAATGAAGTATATAATAGGCAGGAGGACTTAAATTTTGAACTGGGTAGGAAAAAAATATTTTCTTTCTTTTGTAGGGAACAAAATGAAAATATAAAAATATTCTTTCAATGCTAGATAGTTGGGAACTAGGGTGGAGCTAGCTCATGGGTCATCAAAGCAGCTTCCCTGCTCCTCTTTGGCATGTGTATTTGCACACATGTGGTACATGAATACAACTGATGTGAAACATATAACGTTTTAAATAAGAGTTTGCTCTGAAAACTTGATGCTCTGACACAGAGAAGATGTGGAGTTTAGCTCTTCCTCACCATGTCTGGTTCTGATCTCTCCCCAATCCAGAGAAGTGTTTATTTCTTCTGTTGACACACAGCACAGGGGTGACTGGAATGTGTCTGTCTCCCTCACCTTGGCCAAGTTTTTTGCCCTGTCTTTAGATCTTCTTTGCTTTCCTGGTGCTGGCTCCTTGCACCTTATGACAATTTGTGGTCACTTTTATGTGTGTGTATCTATTATACTTCAGTGTGTTAAAATTGAAAAAAGAAAATGAGCAAAAATGAAGACCTAAGAAATACATCTATAACTGGTGATAAGTTGAATAATAATGATATGTCTTAAATAATCTTGTTGAAATGACTCCAGCAGGGAATTTTGGGCTTGCCTTGGGGGTCTTAGTGGGCTGGCTGGAGTTGTGTCTAGGTCATGGGTAACTTGGGATAGTGACTTGATTTCTGCCCATGTCTCAGGGTAGCCATCAGTAAAAGTGAGGAGAGATTATTCCTCTTTCTAGCGTAGGATGAAACAAACTAAATTATATAAAGATCTGGATGGAAGTATCTCCTTGGAGGCCCTGAAAACACTGATGACTTGGGTGGTCCAGCTGGGAAGGGAAGGGAAATGCTAGTTTTCAGATAGTGACCATGCCTTTTTTCCTAAATAAATAAAATTTTGGTATTTAAATGATTGTTGGCACCATGAAGGTATGTACCTTCTTCAGGTAAAATTATCTTCCTTTCAAAACAAATTGCATGACCAGATTCAAGATTAGTCATCCTGACACTAATGAATCCATGAATCCTTTATTTGGAAGGTGCAGACAGTGGAGAGAGCACATTTCTTGGTCTGTGGTGTATCCTGGTGCTCCAGGAGTAAAACCCTGCAATAGAGGTAGTATAAAGTTCTATGCTACTTGTTTATGACAATTGCCAAATTCCAGGGAGAATAGATAGGACAAGGAAGTGAAATTTCTTGATCAATATAACGCTTTCTGTGTCTCCACAGGCTTGCTGCGCCTGAGATTTTGTAAAGTCTGAAGTTTTTGTTTCCTTTTTTGTTCCCGCCATCACACAGAACTAGCCCAGAAGCATTTATCAGATGCCTCCTGTGTACTGCTTCACCTCGTTTGATGTCCTGTTTCTTTACAAAGACTCATTTTAATTGTGCCAATGGTCAGCTCTGCTTGCCACAATTCTGTCTTTGCAGACAAATTAAACATGTCAGGTGACATATGGAAGAAAGGGTTTTCTGATTTATTATGGAACTTTTTATGGATAAGAATTATTTCTCTTGGCTTGGTCCTGGCTCTCAAAGCTTGATCACATTTCAAGGCACTGTAGCTATTTCCTCAGTTATTCTATGTCCTCAGATAGTCACGTGCATGTTTGTATGTGAACACATCTGAGGATGCTGGGAAGCTGCAGGAAGACTGTCAATGGCAAGGGTGATATGAAAGAGTCAAGTATCCTTGTAATCCTCACTTCCAAAGATTAAAATCATCAAATTGTCTGTCTCATTTGGGAAAAGAACTTCAAGTCACATGGCAGTGAAAATAAATCTTTAGCATATGGGAAAGTTTGAAAATATTGTACAATTTTAGGGAGAAATGTATAGAAAGTCACACACACGTTCTCTTTGCAGATAGGATGTCATTGTGTCTGTTTCTTAAGGTGTAATTTTTGCATATATATGAAAAAGACACAGTGGTATGGAGAGGTCAGATTCGGGGGTGATCATTCCCTCTCTAACTTTTTAGATGTTACAACCAGATGAAGGATAATTTAAGAAGCCCAGAGCTAGGTGATGGGTCTTGCAGAGCTTTCTGTCTGCTGAACCTGGAAGAAAGCTTATCCCAAGTGAAGTAATTTACAACAGAGGAGGAGCTCAGCTCTCTGCAGGCAGCACGACCTAAGTTCTGCGAAGAACTCCTGCTTTATTGGAGAGAGCTGTACGGCTGGAATCAGGATAAGTTATGGCTTTCCCCTTTCTCCTTTTCCATGTTGTGCTTGTTATTTATTATTTGTGGGTAAGGATGAGAGGGTTCACTTTGCCAACTTTTGAACCCTCTCTAAATTCACGACTCTGAAGTTTTGAACCATCCCTGAACCTTCCTGCATTTGAGTGCCTATTCTCTTAGCTTTCTGTAGCTTCCTGTTGTGAACAGAGACTCTAAAAGCTTTTATTTTAAAAAGGTGGAAACAATTCCTTATACATCAAATGGTTCTTTAAAAACAGCAACCATTTTTGATGAGTCAAGTGTAAATGAATTAAAAACATATGCTCCAGATCTCCCCCAGTTGATGTAGCAAGTTCGGGGATAGATGGTTACTAGGCATTACTGGTTTCAAAACTGATATGAAATAATGGAATAAAAGATGAGCCCAGACACACTAATTCCACTGGTTGGCTTCTGCCGATTGGTTTCCACTGCTTTCTTTTTAACTTTGTATTAAAAGGACTTTAGTTGAATTCTGAACATTGGAGAGAAGAGGAAAGAGTAGGATACATTTACATGCAGCATGTTGCCAAGTCAGAGCTCTTACTAAGAAATAGTAAGAGCTCTGTATTTTGGCTTAAGATTTAAACTGTTGGTTTAATGATCATACTGTTAAGGGATAGAAATCATTTTCATCAGTCGAATTGTTCATTCCTTTGGTGTCCTCATCACCTCCATGCCAATAGTTCATTTGGTGCTTCCTTCCCAAGCTTCCAATCCTGTCCTTAAGAATCCCCAGAAGTTATTTGGGTCTACTCCTTTCCAACGCCAATTGCAATCAGTATGTCCTTTTGAAAGTGAGCTCTGCATGTTCATGATCAGCTCTGCAAAGGCAGGCTGGGATTTAATAGTGGAAATCCCAGGAAATTCTATTCTTCTGTGACCAGGGGTGTCTAAAACTGCTTCAACCTCAGCAGATTTGGTGTGGGCAGACCTGACTTTGGCAAGTGGGGGCGATGGTTTAATGCAGAGCTTCAAGAAATGACTGTGTAAAGAATGACTTGGAAGTTAGACAACAAATACATACCTGCTGCCTACAAGATGACTCTGTGTGATGTGTGGTTGGGAGAGTGGCCACGAAGCTACACACTGGACAGAGTGACAGAAGGAATACCCACTTTTGCTGACATTCTCCCTCCATGCTTTGGAAAGTCACTTGCCACATTCTATAGGTCTGCCCTGGGTCCCCACCTGAAAAAGATGGGCTTGATGACTGCCACCCACCTTGAAGGGTGGATAGTGGGGGGAATGTAAGAAATCTGACAGAGAGCCTAGAGGTCCCTCGTGTGAAGGCACATCACCATAGAAAGCACCACGCATCAGTAAAATGTGTTTTTAGCATTAGACCAGAGGCTCAGGGGAAAAAACAGGTACATTTTGCATGTAGTTAGCAACCAGCTTAAACCTGCTCTATATTCATGTGTGGAGAAGAAAACACAGTTGTTAAAATTTACTTTGTGATGACAGAATGTGCTGAAAAGAAACTGCTAAGAACATCCCTTCACCCAGTCGTGGCCCTGGTATCCTGCTGTAGGCTGGGATTGCCTAAAGTGGGTATCCTTAGAGAGAGCAGGAATTGTCTTCCACCACACACTGCTGAAACCTTCCCATTCAACTGTTTTAAAAGCTGCAGAGAATTAAAATTAGAAGTCTTTTGGAGGGAGGAGAGGGCCCTCTGGGGGCACTTTGTTTGCTTTGGTTTCTATCTCCCTCCCTGGAAAGTAGTAAAAACCTGGAGAAGTCAGCACTCAAAGAGTAGCCCTTGCAGAGAAATGACCCCCCTCCCCATGCCTTAGTGAAGGGTGAGGAGCACTTTCTGGTTCTGGTTTTATAATCATTTTTTGTTTATAGTAGGAAAAAAAATCCCCCCTTCTTGAATTTAGCACATGTCATCTTTTCTTAACTGCTACCCTCCTTACACAAACATTATAGGGCTAGTCCTTCAATAGGTTATTATTGAGCAGCTAATGTTAAATACAGATGAACGCTGCCAGTTGAATGGGATGACTGTCGCCCAGGTGGTAAAAGCACCATTCATACAGGGGAGGTGATGACGGCAAACGGTGCTACCATACTCCAAAGGGCTGACTGGAAGGGTGGAGGGCAGAATGACTTGCATGGTCTATTGAAAGTTCAAGAGAGGGTATGAGGGTGGGAGAGGGAGTCAAAAGGCAATCTTCAGGACACTGGTCTCTGGAGCACTGATTCCAATTCCTGGAAAACTAAGAAAATGGAGGGAAGGTGCTGGGCCTCAGGATCAGCCTTTGACTATGTTCTCTCTCTCTCTCTCTCTCTCTCTCTCTCTCTCTCTCTCTCACACACACACACACATACACACCACACACACTCCTTGATGACTTATTTTTGTAACTCATATTACATAAAAAACCAGAGCTTTACTAAGAAAGACGAATATCAAGTGTTCCAGAACTATCTGAAATAAAGTTTTTTAATTAAGGATCCCAGTGCACTGTTTGTCTGCCCATGGGAATTTCACCTTTTTCTCAAAAGTGCCTGTGGGGAGGAACCTTCTTTCTGAACTGATTGTTGGTGCCCAGCTGAGACCTATGCACAGAGAGGCTAACAGTTACTCCCTCACTTGACAGAAAATGGTCTCTTGTCTTTCTGCAGTAAAAGGGGAATTATAAGGAACATCCAAAACCAAAACCCAAAACCAAAAACAGCATTTTGAAGGGCACTGTCATACTCAGGTGACAGGCAAAGCAATATTACGTTTAATATTATGGTTATTGCCATGTCCCTGAATGCTCATTGCTGTCTCCTTCACAAGGGATAAGGATGGTCTCTCTGGGAAAAGATCCCAGTACATTGCTAATGAGAAAATTCTTGGGGCCACATGAGATAATCATTTCAAATTTCTTTGCTTCAGCATCGATCATGCTTCATTTGAAAATGAGGAAGTCTGGGAAGCTACCTTGAAAATAATGGTATGGAAAGGAGGAAAGGGTGGGAAAGAATGAAATGTCTTAATTAATATTTAAAAGCTGAAAAACTTAGCTAGCTCATGAATGTCTGGCCTATATGGTTCAGGTGCCTTCTGGTAGCCACTGGTCACACGTGGCTAGTAAAGCATTTGAGATGTGCCTGGTCCTAATTAAAAAGTGCAGTGAGTGTAAATACACCCTGGCTTTTGAAGATTTAGAACAAGAAGAATATATAAGAGCTTATTAATAATTTTCTCATAGGCTTACATGTTGAAATGATATGTTGCATATATTTATATAATACTTAACTAAAATTAATTCTTTCTTTTAGTTATCTTTCTCAATGGGACATGGGTGGTCCTCCCCCCCAGTGGCTACCAGTACATTTAAAATGACATATGTGTGGCTACATCTGTGGCTGGCGTTATATATCTGCTGGAGAGCCCTGGTGTAGACTTTGTTAATAGGCAGTGGGGGTATTGCTATTTGAAATACAGTATTTCCTGCCAGTTAACACTCTAATTGACCAAAAAGAATTTTGGCTCTATTCATACTGCCAGAAAAACTTGTGAAACACTTTGAAATAGATGAAACAGAATCTATGGAGTGTTTTGTTGCATGCATCCCTGTGACTATCTCCTTTCATTGTTTTAAAGCTTCTTGCTAATTCTGCAAATAGTAGAAACTGATAAAATGAAGATGTTTCTTATAAGTGATTTCTCCTACTTTCTTTCTTGAAAAAATGAGTTGTGTCTGGTGGTATGGTAGTCATCACAGCCTTTTGCATTTCTATGTAAATTCATCTCAGCATTTAATTGCCCTTGTCTTTGGGCTTCATTGAATCTTTAGCTCATGGCAATATCTTACTTGTTCCCTCATTAATTAATAAATTTAAAAAGACTTTGAGAAGAGTTCATCTGATAATTGTACGAGACTCATGATTTTATCTTTTTAAACAATACTGGAGAATTTTGGAGTTCACAGTTGTCAATATTACTATTCTGTCTTTCCCTGCTGCCTTCAATAGTAACTCCTGTGGTCTTGTTGGTGGATATGCTTTTGAAACCCTTAGATGGAACAGAAAATGTGTTTTCTATAAAAGTGTTTTACCTGGTTCATTGCCACTTAAACACTACTGTTACGTCAAGCAAACTGAATTAGGGCATATTTTGAATTGTGAACCAGTAAGGGAATCCTCCCACCCAACAGAGATATTTAGCTTTAAGTGAAGACACAACTGCTTTCAAATAGCAGAAGAGAAAAGGCATACACCTCATTCACAGGCAGAATACCAGGCACTGATCAAGCACTGGTTGCATACAATCCCTGAGTTTGGTGGCATAAACATGTTTAAAAGGAAGTGCACTGTTTCAGGTTTTTATTGCTCCTCTCCTTTTTTTTTTAACCTCATAAACATTAAAAAAAAACCAGCCCTGTTCTTATTTTACCTTCTAGTCATTTTCTAAAGGAACTGGCTTCATTCCAAGCAAGGTATGAAAAGATGGGCCAAGCACTTCAACATTTATTTCACATTTCCATTTATTTCTGTTGATAGAATTGATTTTAGTGAACATGAGCAAATAAAAATATAAAGAGGTGATTTCACATATTTTCTTTTTTAAAAAAATTTGAAAATACTACACATAGGATATAAGTATATGTTTTGCTTCTTTTATATTTTTAAAAAGAAGTTGGCTTTTATTGGCAGAAAGATCATTAAATTTTGTGAGCAATGGTCTCTCATATTTACGTTTTTACAGAATATGTGAAAGTTTACTGGTCTTCCACCAGCAGGGACATATGATTTTTATACATCTGTAACTCTGAAAATGAAACATTCACTGTACAAATGCAGAACAGTCCCTTCTAAATTTTAGATTTTGTGGGCTATTTTCTTAATGAAGGCAGCCACCTGGAAGATTTCATTTAAAGTACCATTATACAATAGTTCCACCTATATAATTTACCCACATATAATTATTTTCTTTTTTAATTCTTTGGGAAATTATATGAAGGAGCCTTGTGGAATGAGTAAATCCTTCAGCCCAGATTTTTTTAATACTACAATTTACTTGGGAGATAACCAAAAAAGTAAAAATATAACTTTTTATAATTTTCAGTTCTTTGAAATTAATTTTCAAAGTTTAACTTGGCCGTAAGATATTTTTGACCTTTTAACATTAAGAAATATTTTAAAATATTATAAGCAAGAGAATGAATTTTGCAAGTATTTACTTCAGAGTAAATGAACATTTTTTTTCCCACAAAGCTAATTTATTAAATAAAAACCTTTGATAAATTTTGAAAAAAACTTTATGTGCTTTTAATGCATTTTCTAAGAGTTTTGGTGTATTTTAATTCTCAATGAAGTGGAGGAGAATGTACATATTAAACATGCCACCACTATTCAAAAGTAATAGAACACTGTACTTTAAAAATAAAGGCAAGCTTTCTTTGCATGGAATTTATATTATATCGGGTGCTTTAGTCCTAACCAATATTTCACAAAAAGGAATTAACTATGTTTTTTAGCTTTCTTTAAGTAAGAGTTTTCTCATTGAATTTATTCTCCCAAATTGATTTTGTCTCTTTTCTCAGAGTTTGTTTCAGTGATGATTCACAGACAGACAAACAGAAATAGAAAGACAGATATTCTTCCTGGAGAACAAAGAACTGGAGAAGTTTTCTCAGCAAACGCTTTAATTTTTAACTAATGTAATAATATTGCAAAGATTAATCAAGGGACATTTTGTCTTCCACTGTTCATTAGGGCTAAAGAGATTTGGAAACAAATGTAATTATCACACATGATGACAGCATTATTTATCACTAATACTGATCATAAAAATAACACACATTATTTATGACATATTATTTCCCTTGTCAGGAGATTCTCTATCTTAATATGTCCACTATACATTTGAAAAATAACTAAAAATGGGGAAATTCAGGAGGCACACAGATCGTTCAGATATATGTAATAAAACCCCAGGCATCCACGCAATGCCTATTAATTGTTGGGCACATATTTATAATCGCTTTTATCTTAGAAGATGATCCTTCACCAGCATTTCCAAAGTATCTTTGATCTGCTGCCTCAGAAAAGATTCAGTTTACAAGTTAGCAGGATTGCTAAAGCTAGCTGCTTGTGTCTGTAACATCTTATGAAAAACGAGACTTTTTAAGACATCTAATTGTCTTGACCATATGACATCCAATTCAATACACTTAACTTGCAGGTGAGCGGAAGTTGAAGGAAATTGCAAAGCAAACTTTAATAATGAACATCCTGCTGGAAAGATGTGTCTGATTTTTAAGGAAAGGATACTGGAAGACACAGAAGATGGCAGAGGGATCTCCTTAGAATTTTGAGTTCTTTGCCAGCACTACCTTCCTGTTCCTGAAGCACAGGAAAAGAGGCTCAAGAAATGAGAACATTTTGGAGACATCATTGGCGAGAACTATTGACAGGGAAGTTGTTTAAGTTAACTGCCTTCTCCTGATATTTTCAGAATTTCTGTGTAGCTCACATTAATGGCAATTAGTATAAAAGGTCAACCTTTTCTTGATGTTTTGGTGAATACAGTTTTTCTCCATAGATAATGGTCACTAGCTTTTGATTTGAAATTTAAAATTTAAAAAGCATATAACATTTCTTTTTCACAAAGTTGCTGTAATAATAATCACAGCAACAATTTTGATGATAGTAACGATGGTGACTTTTTAAAATAAGAATCCTGAAGTTCAGTTAGTAAGTGGTTAAGGTTACCTACACTACCAAATTATCAAACTCCTAAGTCTTGGCTTTTTTCCCTTCCTTGGGAATGGACAGTGGATAAAATAAGACATGCATCTTAATAAATTATGCTTTATTTTTTTGAGAAATATATATATTTTTTATTATACTATTTTATTTTGTTCTTTAGGTTACAACTTCTGTGTTATTATTTGTCTCCCCTCCCTCCTCCCTCCGGTGCCCCTTCCATTCTCTCAAACCCCACTCCGTTGTTTATTAGCTGTGCTGAGTCCATTAGTCTCTTTCTTATGATAGTGTCTTTTCTCTGGGTGAGGGACTGTGTTGTTGGGACCAGGTGAACCTTGCTGTCAGATTTTCAGTCTTAAATTTGCGTTGGGTGGCCAAGTTACATTCATCTGCGATATGTCCATGTTTTCTTCTGCAGGCCGTCCTCTCCAATCCAATCCCCTCTCCATTACTTTGCTCCTTATCCTTATGGCTCTGGTGTCGGACTTACGGGGTTCTGCCCCCAGCCAGTGTTGGTCAAGAAGCCTCTCTGTGAGTTCATGCTTCTGCGAGTATCCTTTTGATAGGGTGTGCCCCCCCCCCCCACTGTCTCCTGTTTAAGATTGCAGGTTTCAAGGACAGGTAATGTTAAAATGGGAGAATGACCTTAGCTGGAATTTCCCTTCAGGGGGATGCAGGGGGAAGAAAGAAGTGTAACAGATTTCCTGGAAGGCAGGAAATCAGGGTATATAAAGGGTGTGCAAACAAAGAGAAGGATTCGATTCGATTTTAGGCGATTGGATTGGGATTCCAAAATGGAGAGGAGATGGGAATTGGCCATCTTGTAAAGATGTGAGCCATGTGAGCTAGGCCATGTGGCCACCGAGGGCCTGCAACCCTCGGCTGGCCCAGACTGGCAGCATGTGTGCTAAATGCAGTTAAGGAATTTGCAGATTAGAACTCCGTGTTGGAGTTTGTTTTGCTGAGTTTAACTTGTGTCTGCAAGAGGCCGTGCAAAAGTTAGGCCTGAGAAGAAAGTGAACTTTGCTGGTTTGGCACCATAGAGTTCCTGCTACCTGAAGGTGACAAGGAGAAGACAGCGTGGAAGACAACGAGGAGCATTCAAAGGAACATGTCTTCAAGCGTCTGGAGGTGGACTCTGTCTGGACATTGGTGAGATGATCAGGACTGAGAGACTGAGGATATTTGGGGCAATCTGGGAAAGGACTTTGGACAATACTGAGAAAGGTTTTGGACAATGT